>CAKAOJ020000197.1:867500-907563 GCA_916701645.2 Sebastolobus alascanus | reverse complement strand
TAACCCTAACCCCCTAACCCTAACCCTAACCCTAACCCTAACCCTAACCCTAACCCTAACCCTAACCCTAACCCTAACCCTAACCCTAACCCTAACCCTAACCCTAACCCTAACCCTAACCCTAACCCTAACCCTAACCCTAACCCTAACCCTAACCCTAACCCTAACCCTAACCCTAACCCTAACCCTAACCCTAACCCTAACCCTAACCCTAACCCTAACCCTAACCCTAACCCTAACCCTAACCCTAACCCTAACCCTAACCCTAACCCTAACCCTAACCCTAACCCTAACCCTAACCCTAACCCTAACCCTAACCCTAACCCTAACCCTAACCCTAACCCTAACCCTAACCCTAACCCTAACCCTAACCCTAACCCTAACCCTAACCCTAACCCTAACCCTAACCCTAACCCTAACCCTAACCCTAACCCTAACCCTAACCCTAACCCTAACCCTAACCCTAACCCTAACCCTAACCCTAACCCTAACCCTAACCCTAACCCTAACCCTAACCCTAACCCTAACCCTAACCCTAACCCTAACCCTAACCCTAACCCTAACCCTAACCCTAACCCTAACCCTAACCCTAACCCTAACCCTAACCCTAACCCTAACCCTAACCCTAACCCTAACCCTAACCCTAACCCTAACCCTAACCCTAACCCTAACCCTAACCCTAACCCTAACCCTAACCCTAACCCTAACCCTAACCCTAACCCTAACCCTAACCCTAACCCTAACCCTAACCCTAACCCTAACCCTAACCCTAACCCTAACCCTAACCCTAACCCTAACCCTAACCCTAACCCTAACCCTAACCCTAACCCTAACCCTAACCCTAACCCTAACCCTAACCCTAACCCTAACCCTAACCCTAACCCTAACCCTAACCCTAACCCTAACCCTAACCCTAACCCTAACCCTAACCCTAACCCTAACCCTAACCCTAACCCTAACCCTAACCCTAACCCTAACCCTAACCCTAACCCTAACCCTAACCCTAACCCTAACCCTAACCCTAACCCTAACCCTAACCCTAACCCTAACCCTAACCCTAACCCTAACCCTAACCCTAACCCTAACCCTAACCCTAACCCTAACCCTAACCCTAACCCTAACCCTAACCCTAACCCTAACCCTAACCCTAACCCTAACCCTAACCCTAACCCTAACCCTAACCCTAACCCTAACCCTAACCCTAACCCTAACCCTAACCCTAACCCTAACCCTAACCCTAACCCTAACCCTAACCCTAACCCTAACCCTAACCCTAACCCTAACCCTAACCCTAACCCTAACCCTAACCCTAACCCTAACCCTAACCCTAACCCTAACCCTAACCCTAACCCTAACCCTAACCCTAACCCTAACCCTAACCCTAACCCTAACCCTAACCCTAACCCCCTAACCCTAACCCCCTAACCCTAACCCTAACCCCCTAACCCTAACCCTAACCCTAACCCTAACCCTAACCCTAACCCTAACCCTAACCCCTAACCCTAACCCTAACCCTAACCCTAACCCTAACCCTAACCCTAACCCTAACCCTAACCCTAACCCTAACCCAACCCCCCTAACCCTAACCCTAACCCTAACCCTAACCCTAACCCTAACCCTAACCCTAACCCCTAACCCTAACCCTAACCCTTTTGGACTAAGATATTTTCCTGAGCACTCTGAACAACCACAGCACTTTTGTCAGGTTGAAATCCTCTGTTAGCGTGACTTCTGTGCATTTTTTAGTGCACACAGCAGGTGGATATCAGGCTTGCTATTAAAGTGTTGCTCTCAACTTTGACCACTAGAGGGTACTCTGGGTCCTTCCTTAGAAAGGTTTTCAAGACTTCCAAACAAACAAAGCCCATTCAGTTACCTCTCAACTCCCAGTTGTAACTATATTCTCTCCAGTAGTTATTATCATAACTACAATATCATAGCTGCTTTTGGGAAGAACAAGATTTTCTAATTACAGCTAATGCCAAAACATTTATTTGGGGGAAACCGGCAACTCTATTCTGAGTACATTTATTTAACACAGATATAATATCATGAATAAAAGATAAAAAATACATACCCAATTTGTCCAGCACTTCCCATTGCATGGATGGAAATCATTCCAAACTGCTGTTATCCATAGTAACCCAAGATAGTCGGTATCCCTCTGAAAACAAGTTGAAATAAGTTGGTCACAAAAAATGAGACACTACACATAGGTACCTACAGGTAGGTAGGCAGACAGATAGGTAGGTAGACAGGTAGGTAAGGAGATAGGTAGGTAGGGAGACAGGTAGAGAAGCAGACAGGTAGGTAGGGAGACAGGTAGGTAGGGAGACAGGTAGGTAACCAGACAGGTAGGTAGGGGGACAGGTAGAGAAGCAGACAGGTAGGTAGGGGGACAGGTAGAGAAGCAGACAGGTAGGTAGGGGGACAGGTAGAGAAGCAAACAGGTAGGTAGGGAGACAGGTAGGTAGGGAGACAGGTAGGTATGGAGACAGGTAGGTAGGGAGACAGGTAGAGAAGCAGACAGGTAGGTAGGGAGACAGGTAGGTAAGCAGACAGGTAGGTAGGGAGACAGGTAGGTAACCAGACAGGTAGGTAGGGGGACAGGTAGAGAAGCAGACAGGTAGGTAGGGAGACAGGTAGGTAAGCAGACAGGTAGGTAACCAGACAGGTAGGTAGGGGGACAGGTAGAGAAGCAGACAGGTAGGTAGGGAGACAGGTAGGTAACCAGACAGGTAGGTAGGGGGACAGGTAGAGAAGCAGACAGGTAGGTAGGGAGACAGGTAGAGAAGCAGACAGGTAGGTAGGGAGACAGGTAGGTAACCAGACAGGTAGGTAGGGGGACAGGTAGAGAAGCAGACAGGTAGGTAGGGAGACAGGTAGGTAAGCAGACAGGTAGGTAAGCAGACAGGTAGGTAACCAGACAGGTAGGTAGGGGGACAGGTAGAGAAGCAGACAGGTAGGTAGGGAGACAGGTAGGTAAGCAGACAGGTAGGTAACCAGACAGGTAGGTAGGGGGACAGGTAGAGAAGCAGACAGGTAGGTATGGAGACAGGTAGGGAAGCAGACAGGTAGGTAGGGAGACAGGTAGAGAAGCAGACAGGTAGGTATGGAGACAGGTAGGGAAGCAGACAGGTAGGTAGGGGGACAGGTAGAGAAGCAGACAGGTAGGTAGGGAGACAGGTAGGGAAGCAGACAGGTAGGTATGGAGACAGGTAGGGAGACAGGTAGGTATGGAGACAGGTAGAGAAGCAGACAGGTAGGTAGGGAGACAGGTAGGGAAGCAGACAGGTAGGTATGGAGACAGGTAGGTATGGAGACAGGTAGGGAAGCAGACAGGTAGGTAGGGAGACAGGTAGAGAAGCAGACAGGTAGGTAGGGAGACAGGTAGGTAAGCAGACAGGTAGGTAGGGAGACAGGTAGAGAAGCAGAGAGGTAGGTAGGGAGACAGGTTTGGACAGGTTTATTACAGTCCTACAACAGTCACAGACCCCAAATTTATATTTTCTTTTCATTTTTTGTGAGAGCATTTTATTTATTGATTTCTGTCGGGATGTAATAAGAATTTTAATACCATCCCTAGCTTTAAAACACACAGTCTGTCAGTGATGATCTACACTCTACCCGCCTTCTTTGATGAGGTTGGTACTTCCTTAAGGTACATTTTCAGTCCAGGTAAGAAAAACAGCAGCTTAGAGTTAAGTGGTCATTTTTGTCAAACGAGCAGTTTACACAGGTGGATTCCAGAGATTAATTTCACATCATAAATCCACAAATTTGAGATCATAATAACATAGAATTATAAGTAGAAATACAGTTAACATGTTTTTCCTTCCAGGATTTCATAGTACAAGCAATAATGGAAACATTGCACTCTGAAAAATCTGGTTTGCAACTTTACAACATGAGGAGATTTGGCATTTTCTAAATAAGCGCCCACATCGCACAACACACAACAGTTCCCAATTTAACTCTTCTAATTACATGCTTTTGGAATTTGGATTACGCAGCCGCTGCATGGTGTGTGCTTTTGGAAGCAACGCTGGGTAACATTGTTGGTTTGGGGGCCATAGAGAGTAAAGAAAATGTAGTCTGGTTCTGGCTGCGATTGAGAATCTAGTGTGGTTTACCTCTATCTCCCCTCATGCAGGGCTCTGTCTTTCTCTGCCTCACTGTGTTGTTTTTCTTCAGGGGATTTGGAGGTCTCTAACTCTGCCATCCAAATCCATTGTGTTCGCAATATACTCTCCTCCAATGCTCCTATATCTCCTCTCCTCCTCACCTTGTGCTGCCTCCCCGCCGTTCATTTTTCCTCAGCGTTACTCTGCTTCCCTCCTCCTGTTTCTTCTTCTCTCCTACCCAAATCTCCTCTCTGCTTTTTTGCTCTCATCTCCTGTCTAATCCTGTTTGTACTGTTCTCCTGTTCTCCCCCATTGTTCCTCTCTTACCTGATCACATCTCTCCCCAAGCTTCTCTGTTCTCCTCTCATCCTTTTCCCCTCCTGCTTTTTGTCACTCTGCCATTTCCTCTTCCCACTTCTTCTCTGTATTTCTTATTTCTCCCCAATATTATAAATCTCAGTTGTTGTTTTTTTTTGTATCCTTGACTCGTTGGTTACCTGATCTAATCTTCTCCCTTACTCTCCATTTTTTCCCCTTTTGCTTATCATCTTCCCACCTTTTTTTCTAGCTCATCTCTATCCTCCACATCCTCCGTTCTTCTGCATTACCTTGTTCTCTTATTCTTTGTCCAATCTTCCTCCCTCTTCCCCCTTGTTTCATTCCCTTCTTTCTTCCTCTACCCTTTGGAAATTACCCCCTTTCTGCCTCCGTCCTCAACCCCCTCTCATCTCCTCTTCCTCCTTTCCCAACTAATTCTCCTTATCATCTCCTCCAGAATTTGCCTGAGTCTTCCCAACCCACCGCCAATACCAGCCAGTCATTTTATGTTTCATTGCCATCTTATTTAGAGCATATTTAACAATTTCATGCTGGGGAGATTCTCATACACTGGGAGGCAATATGTGTCCCTGTTGTTTGACTCTAAATATTTATTTTTATGAGTTTATTAAAACATGAAATGAAAGGCAAGCTAGGAGTCTGTTTTTGCTTTGTTCTCTGCTGCCGTGGGAGGCATTTGCTTTTTCTTTTCTTTTCTTTTTTTTAAGGGAAATGAGCAGTTTTGACAAGTCAGGTGGTGCAATTAAAAATAAAAAGAGGGTGCTTTAGCTATTGGAGATGGAGGAGCAGTACAGTATCAAATAGCGTTATCTGTTTATTACAAGGCCTCATTATAGCTCCAGGCCTGAGTGAGCTTCCTCTGCCCACTTGCTACGTCCAGCTTCTCACAGCAGTGATCCCCAAAGTGCCGCCACAGCAAACAATGATATCCACACACAGAGCTCTGCAATGACTCCGGTCGACTGGTCAGGAGAGAGGATGATGATGATAAATACAAAGCCAAGAGAGTGTTTATGGAGGTGTGCTTTTTAGTTGTGTGTGTTGTGCACACAACAACCACCGAGAGACATAAGTCAGCAATCAGACAGAAATGAAAGAAACGAGGGAAAGATGGTGTTAGGTTTGTGAGTGTTGGTCTCTTTTGAAAGGAAGGGCCGCTGTTTCCCTGCTGCCTTTCAAAACAGCTTTTTGGATTAGCTACTGCCGCCTCCTGTGGGAGAAAGCTGAGGAGGAAAAGGGATGGAGTGGGATGAGAGAAGAGGAGAGGAGAGAATGGAGGGAGAGAGGAAGCAGTTAGAGGACAGAGGTGATGAGTAAAGGAAGGAAGATTGAAAGGAGAGGAGATGGGAAGAAAAGGAGCTGAGATGAGAAGAGATTGGTGTAAAGAGAAAGAAAGGGAGAAAAGGGAAGAAGAAATGTTTAGAGAAGAAAGGGGGAGGAAAAAACAAGAATGGAGGAAGGGAGAGGGTGAGGGAAAGTGAAAAGAAATGGGATGAGATGAGGGTAAATAAAAAAAAACATAAAGAGAAGGGAAACATCTTAGGAGAATGGAATAACAGGAGAAAAAAAATAAGAAAAATGAATTCTTCCAGAGGATAGAGAGAACAAGTAGGAGGACATGTGAAATGTAGAGAGATTAAATGAGCAAAAAGAAAGGACGAATGAACTGACAGGAGAGAAAAGGGTTCATGAAGAAGGAGTAAATAATGGATGGAAGTAAAGGGGAGAGGGAAACAGACCTTTTCAGAACAAAGGGAGGAGAAAACTGGAGATTAAGGAAAGAGTGAAGCAAAGGTGGCAAGAAAAGAATAGAGGAGGAGAGCCGGGAAGGAGTTACTACATCCTTCCCACATCCTTCTCATATTCTCTCCTCCTTATTATTTCTCCTTCCAATGTGAACTTTTGACCTTTTACATATCTCTGTCTCTCCTTTGTCCATCTTGTCTGTTTCTCGCTTTAACCCTCAGTATACCAGTATCCCTTTGTTCCTTCACTTATTCTTTGTAGTATGACTCAATTTTGTCTAATTCTTTCCCTATTTCTTATCATCTATCTCCTTCTTCCAAATACTTTGTTTATAACCTTTGGCCTTAGAGTGTTTCATTTTTTGTATATTTACATTTAATCCCTCAGAATTTACCAGCCCAGCTGAATTGTTAACTTCAATTTTTACCTCAATGATAACTATACCAGCATTGTCTAGCTTGTACAATCACCAACAGGGGGCGGCATTGTTACACTGAGCCGTGACTTTCCTCCGCTTACCTCTGCTGAGTGTTGAAAGAAAGAACAGCGGGTGGATGGCACACAGTCAGCTGCAGCTCAGACTGATAAGGGAATACACAAGTCGGTCCAGTCGGTTTAGTCAGAATACACACAAACTGGTTTTAACTGGGCTGGATGGAGAATGGGAGACAGAAAGCAAGACAGATGGATGAGACGACCGATGAGGGAGAAAGTGAAGATAGAAAAAGGATGGGAGGGAGAAAAAGTGATGGCAAGGAAGAGGAGTAGACCAATGTTGAGGTGGGGATGGTGGGAGGAAGGGGAATGGGTGGAATTAAAAGAGGGAAAAGATAAAGAGTTACAAAAAGAGATGCAGAAATAGGAGGAGGAATTAAGAGAAAGAGGAGAGAGGGAGAAAGAGAGAGAGAGAGAGAGAGAGAGAGAGAGAGAGAGAGAGAGAGAGAGGACAGCCAAATAAAGAAAGGCAAAAACATAGAGAGAGAGAAATGAATGAGAGCAAATGAATGGTTATGAATCAGGAGAGAGAAAGATGATAGAGTGAAGTTCATAGTTTCTGACTCCCCCCTTTCTTCTCAACTCCATTCCTCTCTTCCTGCCCTCATCTCCTCATCTCACATTCCCTCTTTCTCAACCCCCCTTCTCCCATCCCTCTTCTCTCTTTCTTTTCTCCCCTTTCCTTTCCTCCTCCCTTCACTCTTTTCCTTCCCTCTGTTTTCCTTTCCTCCATCCCTCTCTCTGTCTCGGGGCGTTGGATGTAGACAGTAATGAATGTTGTGACAGATTGCAGCAAAATATCAGCTTCCTAACTCTGCTCACCACATTCCCTTCATCTGGATGGAGGGATGGAGAAGGAGAGAGAGAAAGCTTATCATCCCTCCTCCATTTTCACTTTTTATTTACCTTTCTCTTTTATCCTCCTCCTCAAGTCCCTATTGTTCATCTGTCTTTTTGCATCAAGTTTTTGTCTTTTTTTTTACTGTCACCCGCCATCCTGTCTTTTCCCTCCATCTCTTCTCTGCCTGTATTTTTCAGTCTTTCTCTCCATCTCTCATCATTTATCTGACTTGTCATCCCTGTTATTCTGCTCTCTTTCATCCCTTTTGCTCTTATTTGCCCCTCTGTCCATTTATCTTTTGTCCTCCCCTTCTTTCCTAATCTTGGTATTTCTTTCATCTAAATTCCCGTGATTTTTTATTTCCCTCCCTTTTTCTTTCCTTCATCCTATCTTCATTTTCAAAATCCCATCCTGCCTTTCAGAAGAATGAAAAGCTCCCCCAGTCTCTGTCTCTGTTCCTCTCCCTAACTCCCTGTTTCTCTCTCTCCACCTCTCCTCCATCCCTCCATCAGGCAGTGATCAGTAACAGTTGTGGTCCTGGAGGGAAACTAGATGTCAGCCAGAGTTAAATAAAGCATTGGCACCAGGCTTCTCCCACTGTATCCACACCCCAATAACAGACAACAAGAAGAGTATGAGGGACAGATGAACAGGAGGGGGAGGACAGAGGGGTGAGATTCAATATTTTTGAGAAAGGAGAGAGAGAGAGAGAGGTCAGGACGAGTACAGAGAGAAGATTTTTGTTCTAAAAAACAAGTGACATCTATTTTCACTAATGGACTGACAGCACTAATTTAAAAGTAGGAAGTTTACCAACAGGTTGGGTGAAAGGTTTCATTAAAGTTGTTGTTCTTTCATTACCCCCCCCCCCCCCCCTGTGATTAGAGAGGGTGAGGAGACAAGGAGACATAAAAAGCATTTAGACACGGCTGTTTAGGATAGGCATCAAAATTTGGATTGAACTAAGGTTTGGACTTTGTTTCTGAAGTGAACCGCAACCAAAGTTTGGATATAAAGTTAATTCTGAACATTTTCAGAGATGAAACCTTTGCTAAGACAGTGCACATTTTTTTCTTTCTATCACTACAAGCAAATCCCTTTGAGACTTTGCTTTTATGGTGAAGGTGTGCAGTACTGGTGAAGAAGACATCATGAAATATTGACATAATCTCTTGGCAAATACAAGTATCTTTGGGAAGAAACACAATTAAAATTAAATGTTTCCATTTTCTGATAAACGTGTCAGAAATAGCCAAAAGTCCTGATGGGCGACTGTTACGGCTCCGGCCGCATATTGAAATGTGTTTGTGTTTTGTGTGGGAGTGAGTGTCTCTCCATCTTCTGAAGATCTTTGTGTGGCTGTGTTTTGTGTCAGAGTAAGTGTCTTTGTGTGATGAGGATCTTTGATTTCCCATCTAGGTGCTCTCTGACTGATGGGAGGTGTGGGTGCGGTCTGGGGTGTCTGCTGCTGATTGGTCCATCATCATCTCTGCAGTTTAAAAATGCTCTGGTGCCCAGCAGTCTAGGGACAGCAATCAGACAGCATCCACGTTCTGTCCTCGGCCTCCAAACCTTGTTTTTAAAACCTAGGAATTAGTGTGGAATTAGTAACCTTGGTGCCCTAGTTGGCTTTTGTAACTGTGTGATTTGTGGTAGTTTTTTTTCTTTGTTAAGATAGCAATTAATTGGTACGGCTGAACTGCCATTTTTCTTTGATTAACTTTTCTCATGTTTTCTGCTGTATCCTAGGGAGACAGATTTTAGTAACTGTCTTTTTGTATGCTTGCTTATTTTATTTAAGGTTAGTCAGTTTGTTTGAGAAGATTTTGTTTGTTGTTTTGGCCTTTATTCACCCTGAGTTACATTGTTTAATTTTATTGTTTGTTAACTTGAGTTTTATTAATAATTCCTTTTTTACTAAACTCATGTATTTTTTACATGCTTTTAATCCTTTTTTTGAAAATCATAATGACTGAGTTAAAATTAGGTTAAACCTTTTACAGGCTTGATCCTCTGTGAGTTGGAAATACTGAATTCTGAGCTTTAGATGGTGTTTTTTTTTCACCTCTCAGGTGTAATTAGTGAATTAATTAAGAGGAAAAAAATAGAAAAAAAAATTAATTAAATAAATAAAAATAAATTAAAAATAAAATTGATATCGTAAGGATACATGTTGATGGCAGAAGTAGATAATAGACATTGAATAGACAGTGGAGTGGACAATTGTCGAATTGATGGTAGGTGAGTAAATATAAAGTAATATTAATCATAGTATGTCTGTTTTTTCTTGCTATTAAGAGAGACCGACAGGAGATATTTATTAGATAAATAAATTAGCAACAATATTGAATATTACAAACTCATAATCAAAAGATATATAAAAAAGAAATATATAGACATACACACACACACACACACACACACACACTTTTACTTAGTTAGCATACTTAATTTAAGCAACCATGATGTTTTCCCTTAACGTAACTAAGTGTTTTGTTGCCTAATCCCAGGGGAGGGGCTTTGTCGCCCCCTGCTGGTACTGCACGTTCATACAGACGAGAAATATTCACGTATCTGCGAGGCAAAACGTGACACTGACACCCTGTCCTCTGGTGGACAGACGGGTCTATTAAACGCTTTGGCGTTATATCGGATTGCACAACATTAGCACGTGTTTACTGTTACCGAAAAGTGAAGCCGAGCGGTCTGACAAGTTGGGATGAGAACGTGTTGGTGGAAATCAAGAACTCACATCACCCGCCCCCTCCAAAAGAAAAGGATCCTGAGGATTAGCACTTTAAGGTTTCCAGTGCAGGATCCAGATTTAGCCTCTCTGTGGAGCCGGGCTCATTAAAACAAGCCAGAACTGCTGTCATATGAGATAATACCTGATATAAACCCGAGTTTGTGACCCACTTTATTACACGTGTTACCTGTGGACATGTGGGAAACACACACACACTAAAAGACATACATCTTCTATATATATATATATATATATATTTGGGCTGACAATCGATTATCAGAAAAACAGTAATACGGGGGAAAATAATCTCATACTCATCCTATAACAAGAAAACAGAGACAGCACATCAAATCATTCTAGAACTACAAATCAAAGAAATAAAAAATACTTGTGCCAAAACTCCAACAGAAGAAAATGTTTCTTAGAAAATGTAAATTAGATATGTCTGATATAAAATAAAAAACTCAGTTTTTAATCCACCAACTTAAACACAAGCACTTTGAATATAATAATAAATCAGGGCAATTCCTCACAAATAAACTCCAACAGAAAAATAAAAAAAAAACATAATTTTCCCTATAAAAAAAAACTCAGCGAGGAAGACCCTTCCCTCACCGAAAGACATAAAAAGCACTTTTCAAACATTAGAAGACAAAGCTGAAGCATTAGATAAACTATTTACACCGGAAGAATTCAATAAAGAACTCATGCTAATGCCACCCAAAAAGCATCGGCCCCAGATAGTTTCCCTGCTGAGATTTTTTAGACATTTCTGGCAAACCATTTCACCCCTGTTTTTCAGAATGACACAAGAACTGATGGAAACTGGTAAAATTCCACCACACATGAATACTGCTAACTTTACAGTAATACTAAAACCTGATAAAGATGCCACCCTTCCCTTCAGCTATCGTCCTATTTATCTTATCAATACAGACATAAAAATCATCAGTAAAGCCTTATCTACCAGAATCAAAACTGTCACTCCATCTATAATACATGTTGTCAAACAGGTTTTATCAAAGGAAGACATTCATACAAATAACACACGCAGGCTATTGAACATTATTCACCAGGTTACTGGAGGACAAGGCAAGGATGTTCACTCTCCCTCCCTTTTCAACATCTACATTGAACCACTTGCTGCTGCACTCCGCCAGAACAATCTCATTGAAAGAGTACAATCAACTACAAGAAACCATAAAATAAGTTTATATGCAGACGACATCATACTCTACTAACAGAACCCACAAGTCTCACAACAAGAAACCATGAACCTATTCAAAAAAATCTCTAAATTTTCAAATTAATCAATTGGTCAAAATCAACACCATTACAAATCTCCAAAAATAACTGGAAACCTGTTGCCCAACCATTTCACACACACCCCTCCAAAGACACCATAAAATACCTAGGTATTAATATCTCCCCAAAACTGTCGGAGCTGGTACACCTAAATCTCAACCCACTTATCAAAACAATAGAAGATGACACTAAGAGATGGATGAATTTATCAATCTAAACTAATCGGACGAATATAAATTACTAAGATGACAATACTACCCCAAATCAATTACCTTCTCTCAATGATCCCAGTTCACCCACCATGGTTCACCTCCCTAGATTCAACAATGACAAATTTTACTAGAAAAAAAAACAAGAATTAAACTCACCACATTACAAAAACCCAAAACACTTGGAGGTCTCAATGAACCAAACTTTCACCCCTACTTGAGTTTTTTTTCTCCCTTATTTTTTTCCATTTGTCATTAATTATATGATTACTGCTATTATTATTTTACAAATGAACAAATTAATAAAGTGGTTTATTTACTGATCTATTACTATTGTTACCATGACTATTGGTAATATTGATATTCTTATTCTTCTTTTTCTTCTTCTTATTATTATTATTACTATTAATGTTATTATTTTATGTCATTATTCCCTTCAGCTATTTTCAGCATTAATTTATTTACTTGTTTATTTATTAACACTACACTATTATTAAAGGGATACAGTCTACCTCTATCATTGCTATTATTATTATTATTATTATTATTATTATTATTATTAAAGATAGGGTCGACGATCTTGGAGAGCTAGCATAATTTGAAAGTAGCATCGCCTCAGGAGCTCCGTCTAAACCCCCCCCCCCCCCCCCCCCTCGAAACTCCGTCCAAGGCAATGCCCCCCCCCCCCCACACACACATGCATGAGCACCGCCGCATCGTAACTACTTCACAGCCACAGAGCGGAGAGAGGACCTCAACTCATCAACACTACCTCATGACAGTAACCTGTGCAGAGCTACTGCAGAGCTGAGTTTTCTCTTCCATTCTCCAGGAAACGTGCGGCGGCGACGCACTTTGAGTTCAGGCTGGTGCACGCCAAGGGTAGAGAACGAGCAGGGAGGCAGGGAGGCTTCTGATTGGTTCTTTACAACAGGGCGCCAAGGCAGTGATTGGTAGACGTTTTTACAGGATTACAACAGCTACAGATGGCGGCTCTTTCCGGTCTTTTTTCAGAGCTCATCAGTAATGGATCGCTGTTGGGGTGTAAAGACCATTTCAACCAATATAAGAAATAGTGTATACTGGATAAAATCGTCAACCCTGCCTTTAAGAAATTAACTAATCTGTGCATTGTGTCTGCTTATTTTCACTCCCTTTAGACTATATTAACATGCATATACTGTATGTGTTTCTATATTCTTATTTTATTTTTATTTATTTCTCTTAATATTACTATTACAATTATTATGATTACTAATATTGTTATTATTATTATTATTATTATTATTATTGTTATTACAATGGCTTAATTGGTTGCTGCTTTGTTAGTTAATTAATTGATTTATTTGGTAATTTACAGGTTATTTTATTTACTTTATTTATTATTATTTCAATTAAAATTATTACTATGTCTTTGTGTGTGTGTGTGTGTGTGTGTGTGTGTGTGTGTGTGTATATATATATATATATATATTACAGCCTTCATACATTTTATTGTGTGAAGCACTACAAATGTTTGTATTTTTACAGTACATTATACAGCAGTGACTGTATTTCACACTCTTGACACTGTAAAGATGATTACGTTAGCTGATGATACAACTCTAGTGCGACTGATGTCCTGTAATGATGAGACAGCTTACAGGAGTGAGGTCTCCTCTCTGGTCAACTGGTGCAGCAATAACAATTTGGAACTTAACATCAACAAAACTAAGGAACTTGTGGACTTCCGTAAAAACCAGAGAGAGCTACTACCGCTGCTCATCAACAACCAGGTGGTAGACAGAGTGCACCATTTCAAATTCCTCTACCAAACAAGTGGGCAGGGGGGTTGATGAGTCAGTCAGTTACTTCTTTAACCATCTTAACCTTCTCATCACTGAGAATGTAGCCCTGCTTGCCCTGGTTCCCATTTGGCCAATGATGCATTTTGACATGTATGTTGGTGTAGTGTAGTCGCACTGCTTATGTTCGAGATGTGCTGTTTTCTAGCTTCATTTTAACGTTTGTCACATTAGAATCTAAGTAATGTGAGCAGATGTATATTTTCACACTTTGATGTGCCCTGCTCATCCTATTTGTTTTGTGTTCTGCTTTCCTACTCTTAAAGTGCTCCTATAGGACCTGATTCAAATCAAATCAAAATCAAATCAATTTTATTTGTATAGCCCAAAATCACGAATCACAAATTTGCCTCGGGGGCTTTACAATCTGTACAGGATACAACACCCTCTGTCCTTGACAATGCAACCCTCACATCGGCTAAGGAAAAACTTAACCACAAAAAAACCCTTTTAACAGGGAGGAAAAATGGAAGAAACCTCAGGAAGAGCGGCAGAGGAGGGATCCCCCTTCCAGGATGGAGGCTGCTGAGGTGGATGCAAACATCTGGAATGTTCACGTAAACTGTGTGCATTATAATATGGTACATGTTGCTGGTTTCTTAGCTGGGATTGTTAGTTTGGGCATGTTGATAATTGTTTTGTCATATTACATTACATTACATACACATTACTTTTGTCACATTACCTTATTTGCCACAATTCTTTTAAACTTTTGAATATGTAATTCTTCAACACAAATGATTTCCATTACAGTTAGCATTCCAAAAACTATATAGATCACAATTCTTTGGTAATATAGATCCTATAATGTTTTACTCTGTCATTCATTAGGAACAAACTTCTCTATGCGGTGCATATCAGAGTCCAGTGACTCACTCACATTGTTTGCTTTAGTTTACAGACGTCGCCACGTTAAATATCACACTCTGAAATTGAGTCTCCACCTATAAGATAATGTACGCTGGTCACAGCACTCTAGTGGCACCTGTGGCATATGTATACATGCATATAAGTTTAAAATATCTGTGCACAGTATTACTTCCAATATGCCCAGAACACACACACACACACACACACACACACACACACACACACACACACACACACACACACACACACACACACAACAGTAACTGGAATGAGAATGTGTCCCTACACACACAAATGTTACCATTAATACTTTAACAGCTTACCAGTGTTAGTTAGAATACACAACCAATGTGCTACAGACACGTGACCAGTTCCCTCCCAACTGTGAGGCGTCAAGGAGAGACCAATGAATATTTAAACATCTAATATATTTCACACACACACACACACACACAAACGATACACTACATCGATGCTGACTTGGGTCGCCACACTAACAAGACTCTGGATATACCCATTAATTTATAATGTGAGTGTGTGTGACAGGTGACAGCTAAAGTCACTGTACAGGATTTGATATAAGCAATCTGCTGCAAAACGACAACAGTAATTTTATGGATGTGTGCACTCACACATTCACACACACAGACACAAGCCATATATCATGTTTGTTGAAGATTAAGCATTGAGGTGAAAAAACACTCACAGTATTCCAATTTACAAAAATTAGTAACTAAGTAAATACATAAATTAAGTATCAACTTAGTGTAAAAACACATTTTACACATTAATCCATCCAGTGCAAATCTTACAGTGAGTCCAACAGTGTCATAAGCTTCAGTTAGTAGATAACAAGCAAGAAATGACAAAGTTAAAGAGGTTACAGAAACCAGCTGGTAATTCTGTGACCATAGTGAGATCCTTTAATAGACATTACACAGCAAGAGAAATACAGACATACACTGGTCATCTACCAATGTAGAGGCTATACCTGATAGTAAATTATAGAGACTTTCTCTGGTGAATATGTGACAAACAAATCAAATTACAATGTAGTGTATCATTACCAACCTCTATAACTCTTTTCTCATTCAAACTGCAGTGGGAACTGGAGCAGACAAAAAACATGAACAAACCAATATGGAAAAGATTTTTGGAAACGTGTTAGTTTAATTATGAAATCAAGACATGGAATCTGCAGCATCAGAGCTGGTAGAAAAGGTAAAGTAAGAGTTTTATTATGTAATGATGGTGGTGATGGCAGGTGAGAATTGACTGTTTTCACCTTTGTGTTATGAACAAACACACTAACACACTAACACACACACACACACACACACACACACACACACACACACACACACACACACACACAAACACAAACACACACACACACACTGACACCATTGCTAATGAGAGCTAGAGGGAGAGTTATTGCTCACTCGACTGCAAACAGGATGAACATGGACTTAACCACAATTCTCAAAGGAAAGTGACGACCTTTCCCAACTTTACTGCTGAGTGTGTGTGTGTGTGTGTGTGTGTGTGTGTTCAAGTTCGGGACATTATTAACCATAAGGGAAACAAGCTATTGGACACAATGCTCTCAACATCAACATAAATACAATATGCAGAACACACAGTATGTTTAATAAAGGTTTAGGAAGTAAAATTGAATGTATGCTTAACTCTATTTGCCTATGCACATTTTACATTGTGAATCATGACTTTTTCTGTGATTTATGGCACAAAACAAGAGAAGGGCACAGTTTTTCTAGAGCTTTCCCTCTTTGGCATTTCAGTTGGTGCAAGGTTTAAGTAGTTCTTCTGTCCTTGCAAAATGGATGATTTCTGCTATGCACCACATGTTTTCAGGGCTTGAAAAAAAGGAAAAGATATCTCATTAGTAGAATATTTTCTAGGTTCTTCGGAAGGCATTGCAACTTGTAAAAAACAAACAGTAGGCAAGATAAAGTGGTTGGGGAAAAAATATCAACATGGCTATATACTGATACTTATTGTTGTTTTAGCAAAACTCACAATGTACAAAATAAAAACACAAGCGTGATCTGGTTTAGAAATACCAATCCCCAGAAGCTGTCTCTTTGTAGTTGTTTTGCATCTCTTTGCGTAGAGAATGTTCAGCTCTCTATTTATATCAGTCTATGATATCAACATTAATATATCATCATCATCTATTGTCTATGTAAAGATATAGAGGAGTAATGTCTACCTGAGTCTATGATATCAACATTAATATATCATCAAAAACTATTTTCTATGTAAAGATATAGAGGAGTAATGTCTACCTGAGCCTATGATATCAGCATTAATATATCATCATCAACTATTGTCTATATAAAGATATAGAGGAGTAATGTCTACCTGAGCCTATGATATCAGCATTAATATATCATCATCATCTATTGTCTATGTAAAGATATAGAGGAGTAATGTTTCATTTCATTTCAAAATTTATTTCAAACATATAAAATAAAAAAAAAAAGAATCATCATACAAACAAGTGGACAGCCAGAAAAAAGTAGTATCCACATACAATGAAAATCCTAAGCAAAAGAAATTGTCAAACACTTGATGGCTTGGTTTACATATTCAAAAAGGAGTGAGAAGAAGTACAAACTTATTAAATCCCACCCCTTCTCCATAACTCATTCATTAATAAGTAGCCAGCCTCCTTATTGAGCTAAACATATACTCTAATTAATTTTCCTAAACTTGTTTAACTATAATTATTACCTTTTATCTCTGTCATACATACATATAAATTAATTACTGATATAATTATCCTTATCAAAATATAAATTCATCATCAATCAAGAATACCAATTCATTACTTACAATGTATCTTAAACAAAATACACATTCATTACTTGTATATTTATCTTAGTCATATTGACTAGTTGTTATCTTTTTGTTATCTTATCTTTTTCGACCTATAGAGAATAAATATTAAGCAAACCAGATAAATAAATAAACAGTAATAAATAAATATCAGTGACCCCTGTAAACACCTTGTGATTGTCAAACCCTCACTTCATCCCTGTACCTTGATAAAATCATGTCTTTGTACCTTATTTTAAACTGGTCTAAGTTTGGACATTGCTTTAGCTCCATATTAAAACTGTTCCATAGTTTCACTCCACAGATTGAGATACAAAAACTTTTCATGGTCGTACGAATACTATGAATTTTGAAATTAAATTTCCCCCTTATATTATAACCCCCCTCTCGATCACTGAACAATTTTTGAATATTTCCTGGTAGCAGGTTATTTTTAGCCTTAAACATTATTTGTGCTGTTTGAAATTCCACTAGATCTGTAAATCTTAATAATTTTGACTGTAAGAATAATGAGTTAGTGTGATCCAGATATCCCACATTGTGAATAATCCGTATTGCTCTTTTTTGGAGAATAGATAGTGAATGTAATGAACATTTGTAATTTTTGCCCCAGACCTCCGCACAGTAATTTAAATATGGTAAAACTAGTGAACAGTAGAGAATGTGGAGTGATTTCTGATCAAGAACCTGTTTTGCTTTGTTTAATACTGAGATGCTTCTAGACAGTTTAGTTTCTACATATTTAATGTGTGATTTCCAGCAGATTCTATCATCTATTGTTACCCCAAGAAATTTGTTTTCGTGAACTCTTTCAATTTCCACCCCATCTATCTGTACTTGTGTATTCATCCTACAGTTACCAAATAACAGGTTAAGTTTTGTTCAAGTTAAGTGATAATTTGTTTCTATCAAACCATGTTTTTACTTTGCTCATTTCTTTAGTGATATCCTCCAATAGTTGCTTTAAATTCTCCCCAGAACAGAAAATATTAGTGTCATCAGCAAACAATACTAATTTCAATACATTGGATACTTTGCATATATGCAAGTAATGTCTACCTGAGTCTATGATATCAGCATTAATATATCATCATCAACTATTGTCTATATAAAGATATAGAGGAGTAATGTCTACCTGAGTCTATGATATCAGCATTAATATATCATCATCATCTATTGTCTATATAAAGATATAGAGGAGTAATGTCTACCTGAGTCTATGATATCAGCATTAATATATCATCATCAACTATTGTCTATGCATACATATAGAGGAGTAATGTCTACTGATCAGAGAATGTAGTCTCTCCCCTTCTGTTGCTCTCTTATGGGGGTTACAGCTGATAACGCCATCCCTTTTCACCTGGATTACATTTGTATTTGACGTATCACAAATACGTTTATCAATTTCCGCAAAAGTCCACATAGGGAGGAGGTCGGGGTGGATGGATGGGCTTTCCCTCAGGAGACTGGTGTTCGTGTCCCGTGTGAAACCAAAAGTACTGTACTCATCTCAACCAAAAATATGATCTTTTACTAAACCAAGTAGTGTTGTTGCCTGCACCTTACCATAATTGAGGATGCAGATTCAAAACGGCAAAAGTGCCACGAGCAGTTAAAACACTATAACGCCGACGTACACGTATGTAAAAATGTTGATATGAAACATAATTTTGGTCAGGATTCAACATATCCGCGGTTTGCAGAAACGGAAAATGCCAGCATTTTATTGTGGTGACTGACTGCAAGTAAAAGGTCTGCAAAGAAACTATATACTGTAACACACTAAAGGAAAGGGAAAGAGCACAAAAGCATAATAGGTCCTCTTTAACATGTATATGCATTAATGCAACTTTGATAACAACTCTCACATGCATTATTTTACATTTGAAAATACAGAATGATTTCAGTGCATTAAAGCTTCAGTACAGATGTGAATTAGCTTAAAGCTATAATCTGGTACAGTGCATCAAATGGTGACATTTATGTTTAAACTGTACATGGTCCCTTTTAAATAAAAATAAATAAATAAATAAATAAATAGTAGGCAGAATATTTTTGGCATCATTGGGCAAAAAACCCATAATAACTTTTCAGCATATTGTAATTCAAGTGCTCTGAGAGAAAACTAGACTTCTGCTCCTCCTCATGGCTCTGTTTTCAGGCTTTAGAGAAATCTAGCCTGACGGGAGACTTAATGTAACGTAAATTCGTGAGCCCGATCGATAGCTCAGGGCATTTGTCCTTTTCTATCCATAAGCAGTCAAGTAAATTTTTTGTATAGCCCAAAATCACAAATCACAAATTTGTCTCGGGGGGCTTTACAATCTGTACAGGATACGACACCCTCTGTCCTTTACAGTGCAACCCTCTCATCAGCTAAGGAAAAACTTAACCAAAAAAAAAACCCTTTTAAGAGGGAGAAAAAGTGTTACAAACCTCAGGAAGAGCAACAGAGGAGGGATCCCCCTTCCAGGATGGACAGACGTGCAATAGATGTCATGTGTACAGAGTAACAACATAATGAAAATACAAAATAGACAATCCATGACAAAAAAGAATACATATAATATATATATATAAGCAGTCATCATTGGCGGGAGTTGATAGTTATGGTGTTTTTTTTGGAGGATTATGATGAGGGGTGTTCTGGTGGCCCATTGTCCTTCATGGATTAACTGTGTCATGGCTCTCTGTATATATCTCTGAGTGAGGATGATGTTTCTTTCGGGAAGACTTTGACCAATCACAGGTTATTTCAGAGAGAGAGAGAGCGTTCCTATTGGCTGTGCTCCGGCTGGTGGACGGTGCTTGGTATTTCCTCAACTGACCTCAACATGGCTGCCGGGTCACAAACTTTCTCATTTTACAGCTAAACAGTAACTAGAAGATGATTCTGAGAACATCTGAGGAGAGAAATAGGCATGAAGCTTATGCAAAAGTTCAGACAGGAAGACCCTAATTTCACTATTTCATTCACAACCTTTCTGTTTCTCTCTCTCTACTGGCTCTTACTCTATCAGCTGACTGTGGGTGGTTCAATTTTAGATAACCAAACAGATTCTACCACGCTCTCCATGAGCCAATCATATTGTTGCAATCAAATTTTAAAACTGTTCTCCTCTCTGCTGCTGTTCAGTTGTAATTTCAGCGCGACTCAATGCAACCCGCCTCCACCCCATCACCTCCAGGCTTCATCATATTCAGAGCCCAGGCCTGCTCTACATTCCTTCATGGGATCCTCAGCTACTCCTTTCACCACCACCACCAGTGTCTAGACTCCAGGGGGGAATATATCCCTATCTCATCACGGACTCACTACCCCCCTTTTATATACTATGTCACGATGGAGTCTAATCACCAAAGATTTGCACTATTATTCTGTATATACCACATAATAAATATTGTTCATTCGATACGGGGTCTCTCCTGATTGAAATTACAGTAACAGAATACTGATTCATATCTGATAAGCGCTGCCTAGTTTGACCATTTGATCAGAGTTGGTGAGTGATTGACAGCTGCTCAGATACGGCAGACTCCAGATCAGCTCTGACTGGTTGTTTTCCTCCGCTCTGTGAAATCTTGAAGATGCCATTAGGAGGTCCGGAGGACATCGGAGGACACCGAGGAACATGACTGTTTTCAGATTACTTGTCTCATGTACTACTGTCAGGATATAGTGACCGTTTTATAAAAATAACTTTTTTTAAACATATTTGCTCCAATCTGCCTACTGCTGCTTTAATTGCTATGAATATCCCAAATTCTAGCCTTAGAATACAAAGCTAATGACACATAAAAAATGGACAGAAAATAAATACATTAATTTTGTTTGTACTCATCCCTGATGATCCCATATGGATGTTGACCTACCATGACAATTAAATCAGACTAGTCACCCTTTTTCTCTCACTTTCTTTTCAAAATATGCATGAATGACTTTTCCCTTCAAACCTAATCAAATACACAAATCCGCCTAGTGCTTGGTTAAGGTCACATCTGTTTGCATGTTTCAGAAGCGCCGTTTGTCAAAATAAAACCAGACAAAGAGAAAGTTTAGAAAAAGAAAGCGACTATTAAGAGGCAGCTATTATCACATGCAAGGCCCCAGAGAGATGTAACGTGCCACTTAAAGGACAAAACAGAATCATTCTCCACAAATTACAGGCTTTAAAGCAGCACAATGACAATGTCTGCAGGAAGGCATGTGGTGTGTTTGTGTCTGGGTATGTGCGGGGACATGCATGTGCATATGTTTAGGTGAGAATGTCTGGAGAGAAATATTAAATAAGAACTCTAAGAAAGGAAAGAGGTAAGACGGGAATCTGAAAAAACATTAAGAATTATACGAAAGTCACTACTGAAAGAGCGATGAAAGAAATTGAGATGAGGAGATGAAAGAGAAACTTGAAGGTCAATAGGGGTAATCATTGCATTTCTCCACTTGAAAGACTTCAATTAAAACTGTGAGGGTGTTGTCTGAAGAACACTTGCCACTGGACGCTAACATGATGATACGGAGATGTAGGATATCTGTGATTACAGTCACAGCAGGGCAAGCAGAGGGGGATCAGGCTGCACTGATCAGCAGAGACTGCAGGTACACAAAGAAAATTAAAATACTTTCAGGGTTGTAAAGAGTACAGCTGCATCTCTCATACAGGCAATGCTGATCATCTCAACAAGGGGGCTGGGGGGGGGGCATAGCCTGGAGTTACAGAAATATGCTGTCTTTACAGTTGATCTTTATATGACCGTCATGCTTTCACACACCTACTGTATTTGCTGAAGTGCATTTAGACATTAAAGGAAAGATAGGATTCCTGCAGCGCCAAAACCTTATGTGCCCACAAAATGTCTGCAAGGTCTTTGAATTGGATTTCAATACCAAGACTGAATAGTTACCACTGCAGGTGTGATTCATACTGTTTCAACTGTCGGGGCGGCCATAAAAGCAGACCTCTGATATCAGTATTTACTATATTAACTTTTGTTAGAGCCATTTCTATATTTTGAAACATGTACAAAATAGTAGCACCCCCTAATGGCTGAAAAGTGATCCTAACCAGAAAGCCCTGATAAAGTTATTCTAGCTTTAGAATACAAAGTTAATGAGACATAAAAAGAGGAAAGAAAATAAATACATAAAATAATAAAGCCCTGAGAAAATTAAAGTAGCCACACAGCTGGTTTTCTTTTTGGCAGTGGTTGATCCAGATGGAGGACACTATAATAGATGTTAGATTGATTATATTGTAAAACAATGTGAAGTGGAGTTTTAAGTGCATGCTTTGCTACCTTTGGAAAACGTCATATTTCCAGAAGGCATTTTGTTTTGTCTCAAACTGTATCCTGTTTTCAATTTATCAAACCTTCATTGTCATCACTAGCATCAAGATCGTCAGCAGTCCAGAGCCATTTACAGTGAGTGACAACATGTTGAATATGCTTAGAGTTGTCTGTTAAAAGGCTGCTTCCTTCACTTTCTCCCAACATTATCATGTTTCTTTGTGTTGAATCATTAATCGTAATCAATGCAGTAGATTCATTTATAGTAAGTGTGTCTACTTGTGTGTGCTTTTTGGGCTCTTAGCTGAATTTAGATGTCCTCAGTAACATAATATTTAAAGTTTCTGTTTTCTTTGTCATTGTATATTCTTTAATTCTTTAAATCCTGTGTAGCTCAAACCAGGAGGTAGTAGTTTCCAGTTTCCGGAGGCTGAGAAAGTAAAATGGCACTTCAGTTTACTTTTAAAATTGGAAACAATAAAGTCAATAAAAGTCAAATTAAGGCCTTTGGTTTACAAAATGTTCATGCTCTAAAGGTTGTGCTTCAAAATCCTTCAAGGAATTCAATTGAATTTTATTCAAATTGGAAATTAAGTATTTTGCCATTCATTAAGTTATTCATTTAGATTTTTTGTGTCATGTCATTGTGTGGCAAAATTTGAAACAAAAACCTATAACCTGAACCTTTCTTTTATCTCTCGGACAATGTTGATTGACAGATATTAAATCCAAATTTACAGTGTCTTTCTTTGTCTGTAAACATTGTGGCGCTCTTGAATCACCCGCTGCCTCACTCCAGTGGCTCTCTCCAAAAACTTAAGATGTTTTTGTTGGGCATTGAGGAATCTCATTAACCTTTGGGAGGCTTTGTATTTTCTAAACTGTGGTCTTGGCGCTGCCGACCAAGGGTTTGATAAGCCCTTTTCGAAGCCTTTTGAGTGTCAAGCTATTTTTGTAGAATTTGCATTCTGATGAGGTCTGAGTGTTTGTGTTTTGATTTATAATTGAGATATGTTTTTTCCTCTCTTTTTTTGAATACTTTCTTTGTGTTTCTATTTGCATGCATTTTCTGCCTTTCTAAACTGAACATCTTGGAATGGCAGCTGGAATTTACAGAAAGAACCCAAAATCACCAAAGTGCAGGCATTTCATATCTCAGAATTAGTCTAAGGAGAAAATCAGTCAAGCAAGATATGTTTTGGACTTTAGAGGATGAGATGACATGAGATGAGATGAGATGAGATGAGATGAGATGAGATGAGATGAGATGAGATGACATGAGAGATAAGTTGTTGGGGAGCACAATGTGTGCCTCACTTTCAGTCGCTTTGAAGTGCTGTGAGTAACATGATGTAATATGGATCCAAGCACCAACTCAGACATTCAGAGTTGTGACTAACATCTCATATTCTCACACGATGACCAGTTGGCCAATGAGTGCTGCATGGGACACAAAAGCATGAAAGAAGCTGAAGTTTTGGAAAAAGAGTTACTTATAGTCAAAGGTATCTTTAAAAGGCAGTTTGTGACTTATATTACCCTATATTGGTGATCAGTACAAACTTCTTCTATCCCCTTGACTTATGGCAGCTTGTGAAAACATGCTTGTGAGTACTTGCCTTAAAACTGTTAACCTGCCCTAAAAGGATGTTTTTGTGAGTGTGTCATCAGCGGTTTACATTTGTATACTACAGAGAGACTTGGTGTCTCTCCACATCATTGTGTATTGTGTTTGTGTATGCATACTTGCATGCCTCAGAAGTGCTTTCATTTCTGACCTGCTCTACCCTAATAAAAGCGCTCGCCATCCTCTCATGATTACCACTCATCACCGGCACAGCGTGAGCTCTTCCTGGTCTACTTTGTTTTCCCCAATCCCGTTGCAGGATTACAGCCGAGTGCCTCCTGCTTCGCCTGTGTGGTTATCAAGCACAAGCCATATTTACAGGGCAAACATCGAACATTGTTTGTTGTTTTTTGTTTTTTTGGTCTATTTACCCACCGGCAAAAATGAAGAAAAAAAAATCACAAAACTTTTTATCTTTGTGTCAAGTCCATCTTTCTTTCTAAGTGTAGCTGTCATGTAGCCTGAGGGAAGACATGCAGTACTTTTTCCAGCCATTTAGGAGACACTATCCAGAGAGACTCTGAATAAGCTTAAATTCTATCAGCAACACTTCAAGCCTCAAATAGAGCTGCAGTGCTCTGACCACAGTGACTGATAGTTCAGGCAGCAAAGGGAATATGATTAGCAAGAGGCAGTTTACAAAGACAACAGAGACAGAGAAGAGGAGAGGAAAGCTTCACAGACCTTTGGTAAATGGACTTGCATTTATCTCCTTTCTAGTCCTCAGACCAATCAGAGCGCTTTACACTACATGTCAGCATTCACCCATTCACACATTCATACACTGATGGCAGAGGCTGCCATGCAAGGAGCCAACCTGCCCATCAGAATCTAATCTAAATACTCATTCACACACAGATGGCACAGTTTTTTTTTTTTTTTCTGGTCCCGGGTTCAAATCCCGGACGAGCCCCCATTTGTAACAACCCGGCTCTTATACTGGCAATCCAGTTGCTAGAAAAAATGTTGGCATCGTACGTTTCTACAAACCACTGATGCACTGAATGTCGACATTTCTGAACCCAAAATACATTTCATAAATACATTTCATATCAGCCTCGTATCACGCTTGCAGAAAGGCACAATGCCACATGGATAACGTTGTGAAATGATTGGTTAGACTTAGGCAACAAAACTACTGTTTAAGGTCAGAAAAAACATCATGGTTTGTGTTTGAATAATGTGATAATGTAACAACGTAACGTAACCACTATAGTTAGGTTTATGAACAAACTACATGGTTGGGTTTAAAACAACTGCGTTTGAACAGTGAAAATGACACTGAAAAACGGGACACGAATGAACAGCTGATTGCACCTTGAAAGTTGCAATCAGCAACGTTACGTTATGTTAAATAGAGACCGCTGTTTAACGTAACAGCGGTCTCTTGGATGAAAGCCTTGTGTGTGTTGTCTGCAGATGATCCTCGGGTCTGGAGAAAGACAACAGAGGGGCCGTCACAGAGTCATTTTTCAACCTGGACCCTATTTTGTCATGTGTTTGTGTCTCAGTGACTAATGGGGACGACACTTTCTGAAACTGTCCAGTATTGAGGGAGAACTCTGCGTCAGTGTACGTCCACTAAAAGTGCTTGTTGTTGCCACTGACAGGCTCAGATTGTTATTATAAGTGTCTGACAACATCATGGAAAGGACCTTACAGAGAAGTGAAATGTTTTTCTTACCTTTCACTTTCTGTTTGGCATTGTGTCATGTGACTAGTTGCCGGAAGACAATGGTGAAACGTAAGCGAGAGTTGGAGAGAGGAGTGCCGCTGTTGTTATGTTGGAGTACAGAAAGTGTGGTTTAGTGTTATCTAAGAGATTTTCAATGTCAATGACTTACAAATAGTCTATTTTCAATCATCTTTAATGAGTTAGGAGAGTTGTTGCAGTGACTTCTTTTGTCTGTAATCTTGACCATTATGGAGCTTGGAAGCCTAACCTGTAACTTTCTGCAGTTATTTAGCCATGTTTGAATAAATAACATAGACATTAGTTTGAATAATGTTCTGGGTTATTACTGGTCCATCACAGTGCTCGAAGTGGGCCGGTACCAGCACTTCTACATTTTACTCCTTGGCGTACGTGACGTTTTCATGCATACCGGAACTTCTCTCAAGCTGCCGGTGGTGTTCATAATGGCGTTTCATAATGGTGCAGGACCAGTGTATTTGTGCCGCGCCTCACAAACCCTATGAACATAAAAACTATGTTGGGAGCATCTGGATGAGCCGACGCAAGGCATGGGGGGGATGGGAGGGTGAGAACGAGGGTGATAATTTATCAATATCACGTCCTTTTTGTAAAATAATTAGTTAACTGTTCGTCATAACTTTTTTTATTTGTGAACAAATATAATTAATGAAACATTATTAAAAGTTTTCTGAATCTGCTCTTCTGATTTATATAATATGATTTTACAGGACAAACATTTCCAGAAGAATTAAATGTTCAGATGAAGGCTATGATAAATAACAAAATAACCATTTAATTAGTAATAATAATGGTCCAAAATGATGTAAAATTGCATAGTTGTAAGTCAAAACCTTCAAATTTTCTTGAGGGAGGACCTCGAAACCCAATATCACCTAGTATATTTTATTCAGTGTATAAATTCAAAATGTGTCTCTGTATGATATGTAGGAGCATCCTAACTGGACTCTGCTCCTAAAACCTGAATGAAGAGCTCACACACCTCAGCTCTGCATGTGTATAGACATCCCATAATATATTATAATATACTTAAAGTATTAACACTATGTACAAACACACCACCTTAAACCTATAATGTTCCAGTGCAAATATCATTGGAGTGTTATAGGCCTACTATAGGAGATGCATATAGCCTAAGTATAATAATAGCAATAAAACCACAGCTGATTATGACTGACACAGTTTAACATGCTTAAAGAAATAATGGATTATAAGGAATAAGATACCGGCCGACACACGCCAACATGCGAATGAAGGGAGTACAGGTACTTTTTTTTTTTTCAAGCACTGGTCCATTGAAGATGGTTTCCATGTCTCTGTTGTTTTCAGCTTTATTCATGTTTTATGTTTAAGTACTACATTTTGTCTCAGCCTACATGTTGTATCTTAGGCGGCACGGTGGTCCAGTGGTTAGTGGGCCCTTCTGTCGGGGGTTTCTCATTGTGGGTTTTTCTCCTTCGACTTCCTCCCACAGTCCAACGACATGCAGGTTAGGTTTGTGACTCCTGTAGCTGTGAGCGTGAACGGTCGTCTGTCTCTGTGTCAGCTCTGTGATTGACTGGCGACCTGTCCAGTGTGTCCAAGCTTGTAATTTGGATTAAAACCAGTTAAAAAATGTGGTAAGGTCAGCAGCAGATCACTGAGGTCATTGTGTAGCCTCAATACTACAATATTCAGACTGTTCTGATTAGTTACTGTTGACTGAATCCCATGTGTCCTCTATCACTCAACCAGTCACACTCTCTTAAACACACTCATAAACATACAGTAAACATACATATACACAAAGGCCAAGGAAAGACGCAAGCCCTGCAGGGATATCTATATTTATTTATACTCTACACAAGCAGAGTTAAAGGCCCCGATGCTACAGCTGCCAGAAAATCAAAAGTAAATATTTGATGCCTGACTGTGTTATTAAGCTCTTAATTTTTTTAAATGCTTGTTTAATTTAAGACATTTGTTCGATTGTTCCACTGCTTTTATATCTGAAAAAAACAAACTTAATGTTGATCTCCAGCTTATACCCTCCACTCATCCTTTCCCCTGAACCTTGCCTTGTTGGCATAGCATGCACAGCAGGATGTTACCATAGTGACAGTCTCCAAGGGTACGGCTGTCACAGCTTCACGGTGTCACCTTGGTGAGGGTTGCTCAGTGATGAAGGAGGTTGTTAAGTAGAGTGGACGTGTGATGTTGACACAGCAGGGAGTGCAGCGTGGGGTGAAAACCTCCTATCTCCTGTCATTACATCCAGGTGAAAACCTCCTATCTCCTGTCATTACATCCAGGTGAAAACCTCCTATCTCCTGTCATTACATCCTGCTGGGTGAAAACCTCCTATCTCCTGTCACTACATCCAGGTGAAAACCTCCTATCTCCTGTCATTACATCCAGGTGAAAACCTCCTATCTCCTGTCATTACATCCAGGTGAAAACCTCCTATCTCCTGTCATTACATCCTGCTGGGTGAAAACCTCCTATCTCCTGTCATTACATCCAGGTGAAAACCTCATATCTCCTGTCATTACATCCTGCTGGGTGAAAACCTCCTATCTCCTGTCACTACATCCAGGTGAAAACCTCCTATCTCCTGTCATTACATCCAGGTGAAAACCTCATATCTCCTGTCATTACATCCTGCTGGGTGAAAACCTCCTATCTCCTGTCATTACATCCAGGGATCCTGCTGTCATTACATCCAGGTGAAAACCTCCTATCTCCTGTCACTACATCCAGGTGAAAACCTCCTATCTCCTGTCACTACATCCAGGTGAAAACCTCCTATCTCCTGTCATTACATCCAAGTGAAAACCTCCTATCTCCTGTCATTACATCCAGGTGAAAATCTCCTATATATATATATATATATATATACATATATATATATATATATATATATATATGTCTCATGTTTAAATCAAAAGTAAATATGTATGTATAAGAAAAAACTTTACATCACTGAAATCAGTTTTGATCGCAACCAAAATCTAGTTATTACCAAAACTCCGTACAAGAAGCATTTTACTGTATGAAGCAAAGTAAACTTTTTCATGACTGTTCTGTCCAAAGAAACCCAAAAAGCCATCGGCGTGATCACATGAACCCTGATAGCCTCTCTCTGCTGTTCCATTGGAGTGTGCAGGTTGAATCTCTGAGCGGTTCACACCGCCATGTTGATGAATACACATTCACATTCATACATATTGGTTTATTCACCCCGCTTCTTCCCTGAGCTCTTTGCAGTGAAATCTTTTGTAGTGTAGACAAGGCTTCTCTGTTACCAGCAAGCAGAGATGCAGGTGAGAGTCTCTGAGGATTTAAATAAAGAGAAGTTGAATCAAAATCAGCTACAGCCGGTGAGTTGTATAGCCGCAGGCTCAGTCCTGCAGGGATTTACAGTGTGTGTTTCCTGGTGGAACCCGTCATGTTGCATGATTGAAGTCCTATACCTGTGTTGAGTTGAGACTCCCACGAGACGCTATGTGTGTGTGTGTGTGTGTGTGTGTGTGTGTGTGTGTGTGTGTGTGTGTGTGTGTGTGTGTGTGTGTGTGACTGAGAGAGAGAGAGAGAGAGAGAGAGAGAGAGAGAGAGAGAGAGAATGAGGCCAAGGAAATTACATTTTCAAAAAAAAATGGCTGATGTTGATTTAACAGGATTCTTGTTTTTCCCTGCACACAGTAAACGATAAACATCCACTCAATATTCAAATGAGGGAATTTCCTTAGCTCTATTAATATTTAATAAACGAACAAACCCTTTGGGACCCACAAACGAATTTGGTGGAAACAATGGTTTGAGTACTTGCACATGCTTGAGTGTGTCTCAGTATTTACATATATAAATAACACAAAACAAAACTTTCTGCATTTCATACTTTAGCATGCAACGAGCTGGTACCTGGAAAACTGAATCTTTCTAGAACTGAGCAACATTCATTATACTAATAGATACATTTATTACTTGTATTTGCTTGTGGTATTACTAAATATATAACTCTGGTTCAGTTATTTTTATTTAGTTAAAAGTAGCTCCTAATATAAGGACCATAATAATGATGAATAGCCATACTTTGAGCTCAGAAACCACCACAAAGTAACTCATGTAAGGAAGATTTTAGGATATAGAAGCTATAGAAGAGGTGGAGTTCTGCAAAAAACTCCTCCAACTCTTCCAAGAACTTTCCTCTGCAAAGTTTTTGAGTTCAGGGCAAAACTTTGCACCCTTCAGCACGGACTATGAAAGTTTAAAAGGAGGAGTGTGTGTGTGTGTGTGTGTGTGTGTGTGTGTGTGTGTGTGTGTGTGTGTGTGTGTGTGTGTGTGTGTGTGTGTGTGTGTGTGTGTGTGTGTGTGTGTGTGTAGAGACTCAAGGAGGATTTAATGACAGATACTGTAGTTTAGGATTGTCCCCTGCAGAGCAATATCCCACCCCATACACACACACACGCACGCACGCACGCACGCACGCACGCACGCACGCACACACACACACACACACACACACACACACACACACACACGGACACATACACACACACACACACACACACACACATACACATACACACACACACACACACACACACACACACACACACACACACACACACACACACACACACACACACACACACACACACACACACACACACACACACACACACACACACACACACACACACACGCACGCACACACACACACACACACACACTATGCAGCAGCCATTCCCTGCAGAGTTGTATCTTCTGTATCTGACATCTCATGGCTGGATGGGCAGGAAGATACAAACACACAGTTGACTTGAGTCTTTCACAGTGTCATAATCTTCAGTCTGAAAACCTGTAATTCTCCTCTCTCTCTCTCTCTCTCTCTCTCTCTCTCTCTCTCTCTCTCTCTCTCTCTCTCTCTCTCTCTCTCTCTGTCTCTCTTTCTCTCTCTCTCTCTCTCTCTCTGTCAATAAAATTCAATTGAAATGGCTTTATTGGCATGACGTAAAACTGTACATATTGCCAAAGCAAATTCAAATGATGGAAAGTTGGCATTAATTTAATTACATTTCACAAAGCAAACTAGCAAACAATCAAACAATCAAACAACAACAAGGTGCAGACAGCTGTCCCCGTCCCTAACTCTGTCCCTGTTTCTGTTTCTGTCCCTCAGTTTATGGCAGACTGCTACCAGCTCACAGCTCTTAGTGTCCTCCCCCAGTAGGACTGATCATTTCTTCTTAAATGAATTCTTTTGAAATATATTTCCCTGATGTTTTTAGATTTGTCCCATTCTGTCCCTGAGGTCTTGGTGTGTTAGTGGAGCGGGTTGGTGAACTCAGGGGGGGGGGCACTATGTTTTAGATGTGTCCAAAATTTAATTGCTCTTTTTTGTATTTTTATTATTATTAGTGGATACTGGCCTAATTCTGCCCTGCATGCATTATTCGTAGTTTTCCTCTGGACATGTAGGAGAATCTTACAGAACTCTGCATGCAGGGTCTCAGTGGGGTGTTTATCCATCCCACTGAGTGAAGTCTTGTTTTGTAAGTGGACCCCCCCCCCCCACACCTCGCTGCCATAGAGTGCAATTGGTTCAATAACACACTCGATAAGTTTTAGCCAAATTCTAATTGGTATTTCGGTTTGGATATTTTTTTTAATGGCATAGAAAGCCCTGCGTGCTTTCTCTCTCAGCTCATGAACTGCTTCTTTAAAATGTCCAGTTGAACTCATTTTTAAACCGAGGTAATTGTAGTGTGTGCAGAACTCTACATGTTTTGTACCAATTGAGAACTTTGGTAGAACATCCTGAGATCTGGATCTTTTTGGAAAATCATTATTTTGGTCCAGAATGTCCAGAATCAATCGGCTAAATCCTATCTGGGCACACGTTTTTTTTAATATTAATTAATTTTATATGTTTCTTGAAGGACAAAAAAATGTGAAATGATTGCGTTGGATGCCAACGTCTGTTGCCAACTGTGAAACAACATCAGAAATCATAGGTGAGATGGTGAACCCCCCCCCCCTCCCCCCCCATGTCTCTTTGCTCTTTAAACTATGTCACCACAGCACTTTCTCTGAGCGTTTCCTGTTGCTGTGGATAGTTTTACATTGTAGTTAATGGAAAGTGCGTCTCAAACCGAAGTTAAAGGATGCCTTGTGCGTCGGTATCGAACCCCGACAGCTGTGACAAAGCGATATTTGACACCCAGGGAATGAGGCTGGCCTTGCAATGGGAAAACCTCCCAGCCAGATTTCTTTCTATATTTCTTTCCATTCCAGGTTCATAGTACATGTCCATAAGTTCTGACAGATGTCTTGTGGGCCTAGTTATGTTAGAAACAAGAGCATTCACCTCCAATTACTGTCAGCTAGATAAAGTGCTCACGGCACACTAACGAAGCTGGCGCTGTGCCCTTTTAACAAGCTTAAATCAATTAAGACGAAATTATCAATTTACTCCGGTAATTAGCCCGCGCATTAGCGGTTGTTACCATGAAACACATTGATTCCTCAGTTCTCTTGCTCTCTTTCTTCACCTCCATTCCCTCTCAAGACCATCCACTTGGTTCTAAATGGGAATGTGCAATCAGCTAAATTGAATTAAATTGATTAAATAATTAGACAGATTTAAATGAGTCAATTAATGAGTCAATTATAGCAGGCAGAGAACAGGCGGATGGGGGGGGATGCGTGGTGTCCCATGGGTTTCAGGGGTTTATTAATAACGACAGGGATTTTTACGTTTTGGCACCAGGGAAACGTAATCCCTCACTGTCTCTGTAACCCAGAAAAGCTTTGCTCCAAGGAGACTCAGTCAGAAAACTCTCCACTGAAGACAAAGACGAAGATGTATAATACACAGTGGGACCATGATGTCTCTTTTATTGCACTAAACTTCTAACACTGTGTAAATATGAATAGCTTTATTCACAACTTGATAGCTGCTTTATAATGATGATGCCTTTGTTCTTTTTTTTAAAGAATATTCAACGGCCTATATTTTGGAAAAAAAATAATGTATGTTTATACATTTAATGGCACAGTTATTAAGCATTAAAGACTAACACTTTTTTAAATGTATAAACTAAATGATGGAACTGTGTCAGTGCTCGTGTTAATATTGACATTTCTTACCAAATTTATAAAAATCTGCATTTCATGGTCTCAACGCGCCATCTACTGTTTTAAATCAGCCCTAATCCTGCAAGGCCACGACGTGGCCAAAGAGTCGACGGGTTCGGAGAGTTAGGGTTAGTCAGTTAGTTAGTTAGGACTAATCTACATCATGAAATTTGTATAATATAATAATTTTAACACCCTCTAATCAGACCGCTCCTCAGCTCTCCTTACAGCATCTATCAGTGTCATTTTTTCCATAACCATTTTGTAGCATTACAATCACTACAGCACTGGAGAGCTGATCCACCCGAAGTGTGTGAAGGAACGCTACCGCAGGTCTTCCTGCAGCTGTCAGACTCCACAACCAGCACTGCTCCCGATAGACCACATACATAACACAATAATTGACAATAATTGCACTTTACTGTACTCTGCACTATACTGTACACTGACTGTGCAATATCAATACTAATCAGGTGTAATTCATACTGTACAATGCTTCCAGGTTGAATTTCATTCATTCTCACTGTGCAATATAATTTTTCCACTTGTGCAATTGTGTTAATAGTCTGCTTATTGTCAATACTGTATATACTGCTCCTATTTTTTAATTTAAATTATTGATATTTTGTTTCACTTTCGTTTTGCTTTTTTATTCTTGTGTTAGCTGATGCTTCTTGTTTTTTGTACTATCCCTTTTGCTGCTGTACACTGCAAATTTCCCCACCGTGGGACTAATAAAGGAATATCTTATTTTATCTTACTATACAGGCCCGTTCTCTCCTTTCTGTGGAGGGTTCAGCTCATTACAACATCTGCTGAATCAGTGTTAATGTCTGATTGTCTGACTGTGCTTTCCTATGCTGTGACTGAGTGTGTGGATGAAGCATGTACTCATTTAGTGGCTGGCTAGTTAGCTAGCTAATGTTAGCTTGCTAATTCCACCATTCATTCATGGTTCACTGGTTACAGAAATAGAGCGGAACAGCAGGCCGGTGGCCAGCGGGAGCACTGGGTCTAACGGTCCTTCCTCCCCACCGCTAAGAGACTACTTCGCCGGGAGGAAAGTGAACGGCCGCTCTGGAGACTGAGGCGCTAGAGTTTGCGCTGGAATTGGACCGTGGACCGTGACGGCCTGTCTCCTCCAGAGCTGGCGCCGCTCTCCTCCCGGCGACGTGGTCTCCCAGTGGTGGGGAGTGATGCGGAGGGACTGCAGGGTGCACTAGCTAGCGAATTGTCTCATTTGTGGTCTAATAAACAGTAAGTTCATCAAATTCAGTTCCCCACATCGTTATTTTCCAAACTAGCTGTGTCAGATTTGTCGACGCTGCGTCAAGGCTTTCATGATACGGAAGTGGACGTGATTTCATCGCTCAACCACATGACCACTTTTCAGCATTTTTCAAAGTGATGCGGTGCGTTGACTAAGGCTCAGACCTGGGGGTGAAGTCAAACTTTAAATAGAGGTAAAACTAGACAAAAATAGACCCAAAGTGACTGCAGAAAGGGGTTAAAGCTTTACAGCGTTCTTTTCACTCGTGGGTGACATTTTTGTGAATGAAACTTTCCCACCACTGAAGCAAATTCGGAACTGTTGTGTTCTGTGTCTATTGCTATTGCCATTTTTTTTTCTATCGGAATCAATTCAGTTTATTGCCATCATCTTGTAAGAGATTATCATGGATGGTTTATATATAGGCTACTTGTGATTTGACATGAGTGGTGTCCTCCACCTTGTCCCAAGACTTTAGTACTGTATTTAGGTAACTCTTCCTGGATTAAAAGCTACCTTAAAAACAAAAGAAAAAAGAAGTTTCAGAAGTGACTTCCATCCCATTGATTCTTTGGCTCAGACTGTTTTCTCCTCTCTCAGATTGATTAAAGTCTCCAGACATAAGGCAGCAGGGTTTAGGGTGTTTCTCATCACAAAGCGACAAGGTAAAAAATATGAAGGACACCCTCAATCAGTCACTCATATGGACTGTGTCAGTTTGAATAACTGCAGAGCAATCTGGTCAATATGGGAGGCTGGCTGCATTAATGGTAACTGATTGATATTTGAAGTGGCTATGAAACCGTCCTGCTGCCATGCAAACTGATCAGCACGGCCTCAGCAAGTGAACTTAAAAAGTACTCTCAACAAACTCTTTATACACTGCTTTGATGGCCTGAATTTCTTATTGGGTATACAACTCAGAGGTGCTTCCCATCCCAAGACATCACAAATGTGTTCCAAATCCTACATCAGTTAATTACAGGTGACTTTGGGAGACTGTGATAGGTAATTTTCTTGGCCAATGGTAAGCAATGAATCAAATCTTAATGTGACACTCCACAGATAACCTATGATTTTAGGATGGCAGCTGTAGTCAATGTAGTCAATTTACAAAAGTTACAACGAATTCAAAGGCCTGGTTGCACAGCAGGTGTATTAATGGTAGCTGCGATCCACTGAAGGGAGATCCTGCTATTGTGCATGCTGGTTCACTGTCACTGTTACTGGGACACTTACTGGAACTGAGCCATTGTTACTGTTATTAGGTCCACCTGTTTTTTTCCTGCTGTGACAAGTAGAAATATCTGCTGTCATCCAGTCCATTGGCAAACCGAGTGTCCAGCAAAACTTCTCAAATATTTAGGCCATTTGTATGCTTAGTACGTTCCAAATGCAATCCAAGATGTTGCTAAACACGGCTTCCTTATTTCTAGCACAGCTACCTTTGTTGCACTAATATGCAGGGTTTCCCCCAGTGTTTTAGATGGTAAGTTATTACACTTTTATGAAACATAACATCAATCTTCACAGCCAAGGCCACATATATAATGACAGAGGCATGTGCTTAAACCTTCATCTAGGAACTAAATTCTTCACAAGGCCAAGGGGCGTGATGCAGACGCTCGTGAAAAAGCATTGGCGTTTGAAGCACTGGGAATGAGAATATGCTGGGCGGGCAGGAGGGGAGGGGGATGGGTCCAACAAACACAAGGCTTTCATCCAGGAGACCGCTTTGTGTCCCGTGAGTTAAGCTTCACTTTCACTTTACAATCAACTGTTCATTCGTGTCCTGTGTTCGCAACGTCAAGTCACATTTTCACAGTAAAACATAGTAGTTTTAAGCCCAACCATGTTGTTTTTTCCCAAACCGAACTAAGTGGTTTTGTTGCCTGATCCTCAGCAAGTGTTCTTGTTTAATTCACAACAGTAATCACATGTTTACCGCGAGCGTAAAGTGACGCTGAGGGGTCTGACAAAGCGTCAGTATGTGACGAGTTGGTATGAGAACGAGTTGGAAGAAAATGACTGAGAGCCCATTTGGACACTGTGTTGACTCGACCTTGAAACTGTTCAGATTTGGACTCAGATCAGCCATGGTAGCTACATTTTCTGGTGTGTGTAGAATAGCAACAGGGCACTGTGATGTTTTTTAAAGAAGGGAGTGGTGGTGAAGGAATGTGTTATATCCATCCCTGGAAACACTGAGGGGAAATAGCCAGAGAAAAATAGTCAGAGTGAACACAGACTGCTCATTTTCCACCGCTTTCAGACGGCCCACACAGCTCTACCTTATGTAGAGAATCGTCTCTAAAAGACAAATAACACATACACATTCAGCTACAGATGGTCGGTCACTCTTCTTCAACGTCACTGATGAGCTTGTGTCATTTGCATAATGTATTTAAAATTAAATAGAAAGCTTTTGGATCAGCAGTCAGACATTTAACTTAAACAGTGACTTTTGGAATAAATTATCTTTTTAATGCTTTCGCCATTTACAGTCATGTCATGCTTATTTCTTTAATGGAAAAGTTGACTGGAGGAAATGGGGGGGAGAGAGTTTAGTGAGACTTTTAAAATACTTTTTCTGTGTCATTAAGAGCAGAACATTGGGTTGAAATACATGATAGGTAGAAATGGTTTGAAAAAGTTATTTCTTTGTTCAGTTATTTTAATACCTGTCATTGAAAAACACAGCCAACCTTTTCTGTCCACCAAGATGGTGGGCATCCGGAGGGAGCAGAGGTAGACGTGTGTCTCTGTCAAACCTTTGTGATTTACTGAGCCTCTCATTGTGGGAAATAAAGGCACAGGCTACTGGAAGTAAATCAGTGCTATATTTATAGGCTAAGCATTTGGTCTCAATGGCTGAGAAAATAATTCAAACGTGCAACCGAGCGCAGGACAAAGACGAGGGTAAAGAAACAAGCTGACTTCTGAAGGAGATGGATAACATTGAAAAACAGCTTAACAGCAAGGTGGATGGGCTGTATGGTTCACTGGAAAATATTCTGAAAGGAGAGCTTAAGAAGTTTGTTAAAGAAATACGAGAAAATCTTGATTTAGAAATCAGTGCACTAAAAGCACGCTTGGATCAGCTGGAAGAAAAACTTCAATCCAGCAACTCAAGTACTCCCAACAAGTTTGATCCTGATGTGTCGATCGTCATTATTGGGTTACCAGAGACGAAGACGAAGATTTAGCCGGAAAATTAAGAGAGCTGTTGGAGGTGGGTTATGCTTGTGAACAGTTTTCGACACCAGTTGCAATGCAGCGATTGCGATTGCGAGCCAGAGGCCCAGCCCCGGGCTGGTGAAAGTGGGGCCAGAAGCCCAGGCCCCGGGCTGGTGAAAGTGGGGCCAGAGGCCCAGGCCCCAGGCTGGTGAAAGTGGGGCTAGAGGCCCAGGCCCCGGGCTGGTGAAAGTGGGGCCAGAGGCCCAGGCCCCAGGCTGGTGAAAGTGGGGCTAGAGGCCCAGGCCCCGGGCTGGTGAAAGTGGGGCCAGAGGCCCAGCCCCGGGCTGGTGAAAGTGGGGCCAGAGGCCCAGGCCCCGGGCTGGTGAAAGTGGGGCCAGAGGCCCAGGCCCCGGGCTGGTGAAAGTGGGGCCAGAGGCCCAGGCCCCGGGCTGGTGAAAGTGTGGCCAGAGGCCCAGGCCCCGGGCTGGTGAAAGTGGGAAAGCTAGATATTATTTCACTTAATTTAACACACTTATCCAGTGATAGCGTAATTGAGTTGACTTGCTATTCTTGGATTGGAAATAACAGAAATAGACATATAAGAGCTCCAAGGGGCTCAGGAGGAGTTGGAGTTCTGGTTAAAAATGTACTTTCTGCACACTTTAAGAGTGAAGTTGTGGACAAATCCATGGACGGTACTATTGGAGTACAGGTTGAACATCGAGATTTGCAGTATAGTTTTGTGATTTTCTCCTGTTATTTGTCCTCAGAAGGATCTACAAGAGTAAGAGGTTGTAATACTTTTTTTTCAGTTATCTACTTACTCAAGTATATTCTCTTGACACGGATGCTATTTATTTACGTGGCGACTTAAATAGTCGTATTGCTGATAAAGAGGATTGTATCGGGGATTTAGTCAATGATCCACCTAGACTTGCCATAGATCTGAGTAGTAATGCCCACGGTGAATCATTTCTTGACTTCCTTAGGGATTCTAAATGCTATGTTTTAAATGGCAGAATTAATTCAAAAAATTATGATTTTACATCTATATCAGAAAGAGGAAAAGCTGTGGTGGACTACATAATAACACCTCAAGACTACCTGGAGTCATGTGTTGATTTTAAAGTAATTTCCTCTACGGATCTTATGAACAGTAATGATGCAGCCTGTATTGATATCATTGGAGAAAGATGTCACTTACTGATCACTCCTTATTGATGGTAAAATTTAAGGTTTGGGTTCAAATAATTGAGGAAAACATATCAGTTGTTCAAACAAAAAGAAGATTTAGAACTTTTCCTGAGGATTTTCTATCCTCTAATATGTGTCGCTCTGCTTTGTTGGAGTTTATTAGACAACTTGATATTTGTAAAAGTACACAGAGTAGTGTTCATGGATGGTATAATCGTTCTGTGATGTGTACATTTTAGAAATGGATAAATGTCAACCTATAAAATATAATGAAAATAAGGCTCAGAAAAGAAGGAGGTCCAAGCCTTCTTGAAGTTCCACCTTAAAAAGCTGTGGAATGAAGGAAAATGGCTGAAAGGGAATTTCTCAGGTGTAATGACACTGGGAGCAGACAACAGCTGAGAGATAGATGTAGGCAAGCTCAACTTACGTTCCATAGAAATTTACAATTCTATGAAAGGAAATTTTGGAGAGGACAGTCATTAAATTTTGATTACTTACCAACCAATAATCCATAACCCTTTTGGAGAGAAATCAATAAACTGGGACCCAGGAGGCAGCAGAAAATACCTATGGAAGTTGTTCTAAGGAATGATACTACTGAAAGTAGGAAAGAGTTTGTACACTTTTTTAAAATGGGAGCAAGATTTTGCTGATTTATTTTCAAGAAAATCATATTCCATCTACTTTTGATGATATCTTTTTTTTATAGAAGCATATGATTTAAAAGATGAGTTGGAGAGAAATATGAACCAAGACGGGTATTCATCATTATTCATCATTACTTTGGAAGAAGTGCGAGCTGCTATAGACAAGTCAAAGTTGAAGAAAGCTGTAGGTGTGGAGGAAATCCCAAACAAAGTATTAAAGTCACCACCACTTCTAAAAGTGCTTTTCTGTTTGTTTAAAATTTGTTTTAAATACAGTATTATTCCTTCTGCATGGTATAAACATGGTACAAACCCATTCCAAAATCATCAAAAAATGATCCAAGATGGAATCAGCTTTCTTAGTACAGTGTATAATTTATATTCTAGTATTTTTAATTTTAAGCTGACCCAATACCTGGAAACTGTAGAATATTTGGTTGATGAGCAGAATGGAAAAATCGAGCCTGCATTGATCATATTCACTCAATTTCAACTACTGTTAGAAGAAGAATTGGAGAGAGATTTCTGAAAGGCTTTTGATTGGATTCAGAGAGATTTACTAGCATTACAACTTTTAAAAGCAGGGGTAGATTGTAGATTTTATAAAGCGTTAAAATCATTGTACAGTTGTTCTGTTGC
>CAKAOJ020000197.1:847500-862500 GCA_916701645.2 Sebastolobus alascanus | reverse complement strand
ATTGGGTATCACTGTAAAGCTGAGACTCTGGTGGATCCAATGAGCCCAACTGGATTCATGTGTGATGATGTTAGTCCCCATAGGAGACATTTCATTGACCTCACTGTATAAAATAACCTGTGGTGACCTCTAGGATAATCACAGCCTCATGAAACTTTACAGCCACAAACTAGAGACCTAGAGCATTCAGAGGATGGATGGATCAGACTAGAGACCTAGAGCATTCAGAGGATGGATGGATCAAACTAGAGACCTAGAGCATTCAGAGGATGGATGGATCAAACTAGAGACCTAGAGCATTCAGAGGATGGGTGGATCAAACTAGAGACCTAGAGCATTCAGAGGATGGATGGATCAGACTAGAGACCTAGAGCATTCAGAGGATGGATGGATCAAACTAGAGACCTAGAGCATTCAGAGGATGGATGGATCAAACTAGAGACCTAGAGCATTCAGAGGATGGGTGGATCAAACTAGAGACCTAGAGCATTCAGAGGATGGATGGATTAAACTAGAGACCTAGAGCATTCAGAGGATGGATGGATCAAACTAGAGACCTAGAGCATTCAGAGGATGGATGGATCAAACTAGAGACCTAGAGCATTCAGAGGATGGATGGCTTTCCTAGCTAGATTGACAATAAGGGGGTTTCTGAGCAGTTTACACAACACAAGTTCTCACCATCCAATTGCCGAAAAATGCAGAAATTTCCAAATGTCAAAAGTTTTTGATCCCCGCTCAGAGCATGGCTTTTTCTATGGTCTTCCTCAAGGCCTTGGTGTCTTAATGTGGTATTTTGGAGGGATTATTGATAATTTTTATCAATTCTCCAGTGGTAAAAACGATATTTATACATTAAACATTTATTTTAATTAATTTGTGTTTTCTTCTGATTTATGACTAGAAGAACTTGACGCACAGTGCTGAGCTGCATCTTAAATCTATATATAATCTTCAGGTTCTCAGCTTTCAGATGATGTACACCACTTATATGTGAAATCTACTGTTGACCTGCTATCTCCCCCTAAAGACCCCCTGGACCCCCTGAAAAAGACAAAAACAGGTCTATGTGGGTCTCGTAGAGTTAAAAAGAGGGAGGGACATGATGGTTTGAAAAAGGTGAGAAAGCAGCAGAAAGAAAGAAATTAAAAGAGAGCAGACAGAAAGACAGAGATAACAGGGAATAAATCAGTCTTAAAAGAAAAGAGGAGGATAAAAGACAAGACCATCTTCTCTGTGAATCAAACTCGTCTCAAAGCCTTTGAAAACGTTTCAGATCAAGGTCCCTAACTAGCTAACTCCCTCCACTCTACGCTGGATGAAGTAAACAGGCCGGTTCTGCTCTCTTTCTCTGCCATCTTCAGTTTATGCATTTATGTAAGTGTCTGCACAGAGCAGCTGTACAATAACTTTTATTCATCATTACAAAGTAGCATCAATAAAGACGTCAGAGCTTTACATTTGGTTATGTCATCCCTCCTCCATTTCAGTTTTCTAATAACTTTTAATCTTTTTTCTTTTCACGCTGTACTTTCTGCCCTCTCACTATTTCTTCAAATGCCTTTTAATTCAAATCTCATATAGTTTGTTTACTTTTTATCAGAAATATTAACAATCTGACTGTAACTGTAATGTCAAATATGGAAATCCTTTTTTTTTTTATCAAAATAAACAAGAACGTTTGTTCTTTGCACAATGAAAGTTACCAAATAGGTCCAGATTATACCAATACCAGATACACATTTAATGAAAGACAGTTTTACAAAGCAGCTTACACAATAAACAGACACATCAAATAAAAAGTAAGTAACTAACTAAAAGATTTACAGCAGAACAATCATCAATATTCATATTCTTTGTGTTTTTCAGTTTCACCGTGTGTCAATACCTGTCATGTAATCTCTATCATTAATGAGCCACGAGGACACTGATTCTCTGTTTGATCCTCCTCGTCTTTGTCTCGCTCTACCTTCCCTCTGTCTTTCTCATTTTATTATCATGTCTGTTCCCATCGCTTCCCTTCATATTTGTTCTCACCCCACCCTTCATCCCTGTCTTGTTCTCTGACCCAGGCTTTTGATTCTCTCTGATTTCATGTCAAAGACGGGGAACTGGCTAATGGAGATTTAAATCATGGACGGCATCGGGGCTCAAAAAAAAAAAGGAAGAAAAAAGGCAAGCCATTGACTCTTTTTTTTTTATCTCTCTTCCATCCTCATTTCTCCGCTTCAGAACTCAGTCTGTAAAAGTATATACACCTTTTTAGAATTGCTTTTAATGTGTGATTAATGTTGGTGTTTTATATTTCATGATGTCTTTGTTCATGATCATTTTAGCTGTGCAAAGTGTCTTTGAGTTTCTTGAAAAGCACTTTATAAATAAAATGTATTATTATATACTCTATATATATATATATATATATATATATATACAGTATATATAATTCCACCCACAGGGGGTGCTGCAGTAACAATATAACATGATGCATCCACATTTATGTTGTCTTAATAATAATAATTAATAATAAGATGACATTTTGTCCCCAGCTTCTCTATAAGCTTACCGACCGCTCTCATTCCCGGCGCTTTGTCACGGCGTGTGATACCGACACACGAGGAAGCCTTTAGTGCCGGAATGAGACGCAGCAGCAGATGCAGCAATCACACGCACTTCCTTCAGGAAATGCAAATACTCTAGTTTGCAGGTTAGTAAATGAGCAGTAGAAACGATGAATTCATATTTTCAAGCTGGATTCACCCTGTGTCGTGAAGCTGCAGAGGTCATTCTGGAGGCTGCAGCGCTTGTAACTACATCTTGGCTATGTAGCTACCACATGAACACCACAGGAACTGTGACTACGTAGCTTTGTAGAGATTGTTCATAGTGAAGACAACATGGAGCACAATTGCTGAAAGGCTCAGTAAGATTTTTGTTTTTAGTAATGCTCATCAAATTTATATTTTGAGATCCAGCAAAGATGCTTAGAATGCAAACTTTCGCCTCCTTACTACTTACTTCAACTATTGCATGGCAGCTTACTTTGTAGTGCTAAAGATATATGTATGTATGTGGAAATTTCCCAAGTAAACTATGCTTTAGTTTAATTTTAAGACTGATTATCTGCATGACAAGTACCCTTTTATTCCTATTAGTTATTTGAACAACACAGGTACCTGGCTCATCTCTATCAATGGTGTAGCATGTGTTGTTCATGTCATGAAAATGTTCTTGGGTCCTTTACATTTAATCACTGCAGTTTAAAAAATACCAGTCTAAAAGCAGGTACTGGACTAGTCTTTGGCACTACTACATTCAAAAAAGTGGGCACTATCTTCTCATCTTTTATTCCATTAGCCACGACAAAGTAGTCAAAACGCTTGGTATAAGAGCTCCATTGCTCTATGCTCTCGTCGAAGGAGCCGATTGAGCCAATAACTTCAGCCATTTTAAAGCTCCTGGTTAAATGGCGCTGCTTTTCCTTGCAAATGGCTCCGTTCTGTACTCTTTTCAATTCCACAGCATTACTCACAGCATTTCACAATAAATATTGTCGCTTGACCACTGTTCCCGCTCCTTCCCTCCACAGAGTCTCAGTTCTATTCACCCGACAACAATACATTTTATTTGGTGGCGTCTTTCAAGACACCCAAGGACACCTTACAAAGATAAAATGATACTCAAACAGATAAAAACAGCCAGACATGACAGAGACACATTTGGGCAGACACATATGATGGACTAATGGACACACTATAGTGAATAGGCTAGTTTGAACAGGTGAGTTTTGAGGTGAGATTTGAATGTTGTGATAGGGTCAGACTGCCGGATGTGAGGAGGAAGGGAGTTCCAGAGCCTGGAAGCAGTGCAGCTGAACGCCCGAGCTCCCATGGTGCTGAGGCGTGAAACACCCCATTGTACTGGAAATATGCAGAGGTCCAAAAGTTGGCAGATCTGGTCAGGGTTGAGGTTGGTTCGGCTGTTTAAAGTGTTGATGTTGTTTGATGATGGGCTTATTGGCATGGGAAACATACGTTTACATTACCAAGCAACTATGACCTAAAAACAAAAATCTGGTTCTCTCTCTAGGATCCATGGTGGAGAGGAGGTCGTGTTGCTCTGGCTCTATCTGTTTGGCATGGAGAGGAGGTCGTGTTGCTCTGACTCTATCTATCTGGCATGGAGAGGAGGTCGTGTTGCTCTGACTCTATCTATCTGGCATGGAGAGGAGGTCGTGTCGCTCTGACTCTATCTGTTTGGCGCGGAGAGGAGGTCGTGTCGCTCTGACTCTATCTGTTTGGCGTGGAGAGGAGGCCGTGTTGCTCTGGCTCTATCTGTTTGGCATGGAGAGGAGGCCGTGTTGCTCTGGCTCTATCTGTTTGGTGACGCCGGCAAGTCTGCTTGATATCCTTCTAGATCCACCTTCTCACATATGTTCACATTATATGTATCAATTTAACACACAACATCTATTGCACGTCTGTCCATCCTGGAAGGGGGATTCCTCCTCTGTTTCTCTTCCTGAGGTGTCTAACATTTTTCTTTTCCCTGTTAAAAGGGTCTTTTTGGGGGGGGATTTTTCCTTATCCGATGAGAGGGTCGCACTGTAAAGGTCAGAGGGTTTTGTATCCTGTACAGATTGTAAAGCCCCCTGAGGCAAATTTGTGATTTGTGATTTTGGGCTATACAAATAAAATTGACTTGACTTGACTTGATGACTAGGCCTTTTGTTGTTTTCTGTTTCACATTTATGACAACTTCATTAATTTTCACTGCTATCCAGATGATATGGAATTTGATATACCCATAAAATCAAGTTAGCCGTGAGGCCTTTATGGTCTAAAGGATGCTTCTCGCATAATTAATGGTGAATGTCCCAAAACATCCAAAACAATGTGACAGAATTCATTCTGGGACCTCATATGTCTTAACCAAGCAGTTTGTGATTCAGAGAATAATGTATTCTTCTTACCTTTCTCTGTTTTTTGGAGCTGACAACAAGCAAACATAGTGCTCAAGGAATTCTTCATATCATATCACATCATATCACATCACATCACATCACATCACATCATATAACATATCATATCATATCATATATCATAGCATATCATATAACATATCATATCATATCAGCATTTGATTAAAAAGAGAAAATGAAACATAAGAGAGACATGTTGTCTTAAAGGCCCTACACACCCACACAGACGTTTTTAATGACATTGGCTAATATTTGCTAATAATCTAGCCCGGTTTAAGTTGGATGGTGCTCTGCAGGGAATTATGTGTCTTATCAGGTGCAGCAGGATAAGCAGTAGACTGTAGTCTGGTCCTACAGAGGCAAGGCAAGACTCCTTCTATGTTTGCTTCTCCCAGACATCCCTGATCTTTTTCTCCCTCCCTCCATCTTTCCCCCAAATAACCCAACTCCTTTTCATCCCGACTCTTTGTCAGACCCCTCGGCATCACTTTTCAGTCGCAGTAAACATGTGCTTATTGTTGTGCATTACACAAACACTTTTGTAATTCTACACTACAAAAAAACTACACTGCACTTGTTTAGGATTAGACAACAAAACCACTATAGTTCGGTTTAGGAAAAAACTACAAGGTTGGGCTTAAAACAACTATGTTTGTACGAACGAACAACTGGTTGTAAAGTGACCCTTAACTCACGGGACGAGAACAGCGGTCTCCTGGATCAAAGCCTTGAGTTTGTTGGTCTCCCACCTCCCGTTGTGTCTCTTTCTCTCTTTGAACTGCGTCACCACAGCACTTTCTCTGAGCGTTTACTGTTGCTGTGGATGGGTTTACATTGTCGTTAATGGAACACCCGGAGCGTCTCATACCGGAGCTAAAGGTGGGTAACCCTAACCCGGTGCCTTGCAAGGTGGTATCGAACGCCAGTCGCCATGACAACGCGTCAGTATTTGACGCCCTGGGAATGAGAACAGGCTGGATAACCGCAGACGTTTCTCTTCATATCGTAATCTTTGACTCTGCGTGATGAGCCTCGTTCCGCCGTCCTCTCATCATGTTTGCTTTTCCTCTTTCTTTCCCTTCATCTTATTCTCCCCTCTTTTGATTATCTCTCTTTTTCTTCACTCATCTCATCATCTTTTCTTTTTCTGTTACGTCCTTCCTCTTTCTTAATGTCCTCTGTGGTTGTCTCTGTCTTTGCCTGATGAACCTTGTACCACCCTCTTCTTACTATCTCCTTCTTTATTCTTTTTCTTTATCCTTTCATCTCTCTCCATTTATTTTTGTTTTTTCATCACCTCCTTTTCTTCCATTTACTCTGCAGCTTTCATTATAAATGTTTCTTTTTTTATCCAACCCTTTGTGTTTTCATCCCCTCTCATTCCTTCTCTTATATCTTTCACTCCTGCTCCCAACTTTTCTCTCCAACCCTCCCATGGCCTGCCCTTCACTGTCTGACTACAATAGTTTCAGTATTTGGATTACTGTAATGGGGCTTGCATCACCCTCACATGATCAGCCATCTGGGGCTAGCTGCCTTTTAGCATCCAGTTAGTATCTCCCCAATAGGCTGGGCTGAGAAAGCTAAGCCGGAAAAGCACTAATCTCCCAGCACTGGCCATTGTTAAGTGCCCCTGACGGCCTCTGTGCTAAAAGGGGCTAATTGATGTTGCCGCCTGCTTATTGTCAGCCTTGGGAGGAAGTGCATGATTGTCAGCGCTGCATATGTAGAGGGGAAGTGATGTGAAGCAAAGGAAGTCTATTAAGTAAGTCTGCTATTTCACGGCTATTTGGCACGTCATCCATTCTCTTGACTGCAGTTTTATTTATTTGTGCAACCGTCCAGTACTTTTCCTAATTTTAAAACAATCTATAATTGAACCTGCTCACTTGATAATATGTTTGAATACTTTTTCACAACTTTATGCACTGCTGGAGTGACAGAAACTGAAAGTCACTAACTTCAACAGATGTTGAAGACCTGATGGAAAAAATACTTTCACTAGGTGGAAATTTCACCGTTATTTTGTATGTAAAGCAGAAAAGGGGAAAACCATCATAGTGCAAGTTATCTCAAAACAGGATTGTTTGTACACTTTCCAGTTCATCAAGATTATTCTTTCTGTTGAGAGGCATTCCAGCTTGAAAAGATTTCTGGTCCAGCAAACATAATACAGGACAAACCGGGAAATTTGTAGGGCTGTACCGAATAGTTTGAAGCTTCATATATAACGTTGACAAAAAAAGATTATTATTATTATTATTAGTATTATTATTATAATAATAATACTAATAATAATAATAACTTATAGAAACATTGCATGCAGAGTCCATCTTCTCTTCGAGCGACGCTGCGCTAAGTCGTCAAATTTATTGAAAAAGATAGATGTAATCATTCACAACATATTATCTAACAAAATATTCTGCTTCATATTATATTTGTTGGCACCCTGTATTAAATCCATTGCTGCTCTTATAATTCTTACAGTCTTTCATGCACATTTTTCTGTAACATGTACATGTCATCTGTCACTTTATGTACATATTGTAATATGTACATACCTGTCACTGTAAATATAAATCCTACTCACTAGTCTAGTATATAGACATCTCCACATGTACATAATCACCCAGCTTGAACTGGCCTTGGACAGAGAAACATTCGGTCCTGTACACACAGTGTTTGGTACCACAATGTTTATCAGTCAACCAGACATTTTGGAGACATGTTGGCTTTATTACAAAGGCAGGTCAGAGACATTGTTGTAAATTCAACCCAGACAGCCAGCTTCCATTGTAATGCTGCTGTCCTTGTCACAAACAAATAAGAAAACTTAGTTTCACCTGTTAAACCCGTGTTCAACTTCAGCAATGTCTCTCTACACTTTTATGAGTGTATATGAGCTTTGAAATTAAATGTTGCTCCTCTGCTGTAAAAGCATGCTCGTCTGTCCTTTCAGTGCAGAGAAGGAGGAGGTGGTGATTAATACAACTGCCAAGAGATCAAGACAGCCAGAGATTGTTTTTCAAGATATGACAATGTCCAAGGTCCGTTGGAGCACGAGGATATTTATAATAAAGTTCTGCACTGTCCATGTATACTGACAACGCAGCCTGATTAATTCACCTTTTCACCATTGATGACCTCTGTGTTATCAATGCCTAAGCTTTACGTCAATTCACTGCCGTTGGATTTAAGTTCAGTTTTTGCAGCAGTTTTTAAAGTGTGACATCTGATTGGCCATCCCATGCTGCATCCAACTATGGGATGGCAGGCGAAAAATTCATTTATAGCCTGATATCTTCTAATGTAGGCTTTACTGGTTCCATCTAGTTTCTCTTCCTGATACTCCCTCGGAGAAACTCCATGTCTGTCATCTCTAGAAGGCAACGTAGACTGTAGACATCTCGTTTCATCTCACCACCTCCTCCTGTCAGCCAGCACAGAGAGAAACCTAAAGGAGATCTTAACAACTGCTGAAGAAGAAGAAAAGTATCCAAGCAAAAAATAGTTCAATCCGCACTCCTTTTCACTCACATTATAATATTAATTTACTTTTGCTGTGCATCAGATCGTCATCAGGCACAAACAACTCCACAAGCATTACATCATGTACATAATAATAATAATAATAATTTTATTTGTAGAGCACTTTTCAAGCACAAAGCACAAAGTGCTTTCCAAAGAAGTTCACATCAAAGACAACAGAATACAATGAACCATAAATAATGAAATAAAAACCAGTAAAATAAAAAATAAAAAACAGTAAAAAATAAAAACAGTAAAAAATAGGTAAATAAAGAAATAAGCATATACATATTCATACAATTACATGTGCATTCATACACATCAGCACACAAGCATACAAAGGACTAACAAATTCAGCTGATTGGAAAAGCCATTTTATAAAAGTGAGTTTTAAGACTGGATTTAAAAGTGGTGACAGAGTCAGCTGATCTGATGCTCAGTGGGAGACTGTTCCAGAGTCGGGGTGCCAGTACTGCAAAGGCTCGATCACCCTTTGTTTTTAGCCTGGTCTTTGGAACCGTTAAAAGACCCAGACTGGCAGACCTGAGCGGCCTGTTCGGACAGTACCGTGTGAGGAGCTCAGTTACATACTCCGGTGCCAGGTTATTCAGAGCTTTATAAGTGATTAAAAGCACTTTAAAATCAATTCTAAAAGCTACTGGAAGCCAATGTAGTGAAGCCAGAACTGGTGTAATATGACAGAATCGCTTAGTTTTTGTCAGCAGTCTAGCTGCAGAGTTCTGTACTATTTGGAGCTGCTCTGTTGCTCGATTGTTTAAACAAGTGTACAAGGAATTACAGTAATCGAGACGGGATGATATCAGAGCATGTATAATTTTCTCTGTGTTACCAAAAGAGAGAAGTGAACGGATTTTAGAGATGTTTCTCAGTTGATAAAAACACGACTGGACTACCTTCTTTACATGTTTCTCCAGGCTTAAGTTGCTATCCAGGATAACACCCAGATTTCTCGTAGCTGACTTTACGTTGGGAGTAAGGGGGCCGAGGAGAGGCTGTACTTGATTTGAGATGTGGTCTGGGCCAATGATGAGTACTTCTGTTTTGTCAGCGTTGAGTTTTAGGAAATTTAGAGACATCCAACCTGTTATGTCTTGTAGGCAGCTCTGTAAGGATGCTAATTTATTGGTATCAGAGGGTTTAAATGACAAGTAGAGCTGTGTATCATCTGCGTAGCTATGGAAGGAGATGTTGTGACGACGGATTATATGTCCTAGGGGCAACATGTACAGTGTAAAAAGAACGGGTCCCAGGATTGATCCTTGAGGAATACCATGATTGGTCTGTGTAGTTTCAGAGTTAAATTCCCCAACTGAAACAAAACATTTCCTGTTGGACAGATAGGAGGAAAACCAGTCTAGGGCAGCTCCAGTGATGCCTGCCCACTGATGTAATCTATTGATGAGGATGGAATGGTCGATGGTGTCAAATGCTGCACTGAGGTCAAGCAATACTAACACAGAGCATGCCCCAGAGTCTGCAGCCATCAGGAAGTCGTTTGTGACTCTAAGGAGGGCAGTTTCTGTGCTATGTAATTTGCGGACACCTGATTGAAATTTTTCGAAAATGTGGTAATTATTGAGTACTTGTATTAATTGGTCCAGCACTACTTTTTCCAGAATTTTAGAAGTGAAGGACAGTTTGGAAATTGGACGGAAATTTTTTAAGTCTGTGGGATCTAAATCACATATCACAAGACAATGATATTTGTATATTTATAACATGAATACAAAGTAATGAAACAGACCGCTTCACTATTTACTGGCTCGCTGCTGATACTTCTGTCTTTTCCCTCACCGAGGGTGAGACGTGTCATTTTTGGCCGGCTCTGCAGTGCGAGCATGCACGCAGAACGCCGCCCATTTTCCGGGACTCCTCGCTCGCTCACCTGGTAGCGGCGTGGAGGGAGACGGGTGCCGGTCTGCAAATATGCCGCAGAGCCGGTTGAGGATCAGAAAAAGTTTCACTTTGGGGGCGTTACATGACCAGACTTTATCAATCCACTAGACAAGGATGCTTTCCTCATGTGTATTCGTTTTTCATTCAGAGAAAATTACTTTGTTTTTCCCGTCATGATGTCAATGTGCACACAGCATCAGCCTCACGTATCCAGCCGGAGAGCAGGCGGTCTGCGACGCAAAGCATCATGGGAGTAAAGTAAAAAACAAAACAAACATTCAACTAATGTTAGTCTAACATAGTGTTAATTATTTTTTCCATATGTTGTCATGGATGAAAAGACCCAAACTGAACACTGTAAGCGGATTACTTGATTACTATAAGTGAATTATTTAAACAGCGTATGTATAGGAATGATTCTGTCCCAATCTTTTTTATCACTATGAGCGGTTCCCACTGTCCCAACTTTTCCAGTAACTCCCAGTCATGAATGGCCAAAGTATTTTTTGACATTCGGTATTTTGTAGAGAAAGGAATCAGAACTAACAGTAGTACTTTGGAGAAAGAGAGGATATGCTATATGCTAACAATCATACTCATAAATGACCAAAGTTCAGTCTTAATCACAACAGACTTTAATTCGGCTGCAGAACGAAGAATGAAGATGTTGTTATTACCCAGAGAGACTGATCAGGAGGGGGCAACCAAGAGTCACACCTGTGTGTGTGTGTGTGTGTGTGTGTGTGTGTGTGTGTGTGTGTGTGTGTGTGTGTGTGTGTAAAAAGCAAAGGCTGTGACTAATACAGTTGAGGTTGGGATTAACTTTTCCACCCTGAATATCATTCTCTCTTTAAACCTCCTGACACATTATGCTCTCTAACACACACACACACACACACACAGACACACACACATACACACACACACACACACACACACACACACACAGTATGCAAGTCGCTGACTTCTAAAATAGCAAATGTTTACTGAGATGAAAGGTTTGGCTTATTTTCTCCCCACTAAGAGGATCCAAGCCAGAATGACTGACTGCCAACAGTTTCTGTGTGTGTGTGTGTGTGTGTGTGTGTGTGTGTGTGTGTGTGTGTGTGTGTGTGTGTGTGTGTGTGTGTGTGTGTGTGTGTGAATGAAAATCTGGTTCTTTGTACCTTCTCTCTTCCTTGGCTCGTCTTCAAACACTAATGTGTAATCTAGGTCTGTGTCATCGACACAACAAAGAGAAATGTTCACCGCTAACATGTATTATTCTTTAAATCTGCGTCTCTTTTTCCTGGTAATGAAGTGTACTTTCAATATCATCGTTTTCTCTATGTGCCCTCACCCCAAAACACCATTTCTCTCCTTTCCTTATTTCAAGTTTGAATTATAAAGCTCATCTGTACAACTGGTTATTTTTAGTTTGGAAAGATTTTGTGCCTTAAAATGTGTCAGTTTATGCCACTTATTGCAGATATTAATAGAGTATACTGAATACCTAGTATTAGTATCAACTTACTCCTAAAATCTCATCCCCTGGATTTTTGCAAATACATCAAATTACTGATATCAGACATTTTAAAGGTTGCTCTTTGTGTGTGCATGTGTGAAATCCTCTGAGCTGTGATGCAGCCATCGATCACCAGGTATGGTCATCATTCATTCAGGGAATCCTCTCTTAGAAATCAATGAAAGCTGCTCCGTCACAGCGTTTCATGTGCATTTCATCATGTCTGATTGAAGCATTAAAATCAAAAGGAAATGACTGCTGCATGAATCCATCCTCAGATTGTACAAATGCAAACGTGTCTCTTTGTTGTATATTCTGAAATATTGACACATAAAATGAAATATATAACGTGAGAATCCTTTACTGTTTAAATCAGCTTTTTGTTCCCAGCCTATAGACTTGTGTCTACTAGTGAATGTGATCACTGTTCCTTCTAAACTACAGCAAACACTGCTGTTCTTCTTCCCTTGACTCTGTCTCTGGTGTATCGTGTAAATCTACGTAGAACACACCGCAGTCTGAAAGCTTTGGATGAGCCAGATCGGAGGAGGTCAGAGGAGCCTTTCCTCCACAAAGGAAAAGTAAGTAGAACTCATACAGCATCATCTGCTCCCTTCACCTGGGAATCCTCATAGGTTTAAAGGTTAACTTTAGTATTTTTCAACCTGGACACTATTTCCCCATGTGTTTGTGTCTAACTAGGTAGACTGGTGGTGTTCCTGTAGAGATGTTAGACTGGTGGTGTTCCTGTAGAGATGGTAGACTGGTGGTGTTCCTGTAGAGATGTTAGACTGGTGATGTTCCTGTAGAGATGGTAGACTGGTGGTGTTCCTGTAGAGATGGTAGACTGGTGGTGTTCCTGTAGATATGTTAGACTGGTGGTGTTCCTGTAGAGATGTTAGACTGGTGGTGTTCCTGTAGAGATGTTAGACTGGTGGTGTTCCTGTAGAGATGTTAGACTGGTGGTGTTCCTGTAGAGATGGTAGACTGGAGGTGTTCCTGTAGAGATGGTAGACTGGTGGTGTTCCTGTAGAGATGGTAGACTGGTGGTGTTCCTGTAGAGATGGTAGACTGGTGGTGTTCCTGTAGAGATGGTAGACTGGTGGTGTTCCTGTAGAGATGGTAGACTGGTGGTGTTCCTGTAGAGATGGTAGACTGGTGGTGTTCCTGTAGAGATGGTAGACTGGTGGTGTTTCTGTAGAGATGGTAGACTGGTGGTGTTTCTGTAGAGATGGTAGACTGGTGGTGTTTCTGTAGAGATGGTAGACTGGTGGTGTTCCTGTAGAGATGGTAGACTGGTGGTGTTCCTGTAGAGATGGTAGACTGGTGGTGTTCCTGTAGAGATGGTAGACTGGAGGTGTTCCTGTAGAGATGTTAGACTGGTGGTGTTCCTGTAGAGATGGTAGACTGGTGGTGTTCCTGTAGAGATGGTAGACTGGTGGTGTTCCTGTAGATATGTTAGACTGGTGGTGTTCCTGTAGAGATGTTAGACAGGTGGTGTTCCTGTAGAGATGTTAGACTGGTGGTGTTCCTGTAGAGATGGGAGACTGGTGGTGTTCCTGTAGAGATGTTAGACTGGTGGTGTTCCTGTAGAGATGGTAGACTGGAGGTGTTCCTGTAGAGATGGTAGACTGGTGGTGTTCCTGTAGAGATTGGAGACTGGTGGTGTTCCTGTAGAGATGGTAGACTGGTGGTGTTCCTGTAGAGATGGTAGACTGGTGGTGTTCCTGTAGAGATGGTAGACTGGAGGTGTTCCTGTAGAGATGGCAGACTGGTGGTGTTCCTGTAGAGATGGTAGACTGGAGGTGTTCCTGTAGAGATGGCAGACTGGTGGTGTTCCTGTAGAGATGGTAGACTGGTGGTGTTCCTGTAGAGATGGTAGACTGGTGGTGTTCCTGTAGAGATGGTAGACTGGTGGTGTTCCTGTAGAGATGGTAGACTGGAGGTGTTCCTGTAGAGATGGGAGACTGGTGGTGTTCCTGTAGAGATGGCAGACTGGTGGTGTTCCTGTAGAGATGGTAGACTGGAGGTGTTCCTGTAGAGATGGCAGACTGGTGGTGTTCCTGTAGAGATGGTAGACTGGTGGTGTTCCTGTAGAGATGGGAGACTGGTGGTGTTCCTGTAGAGATGGTAGACTGGTGGTGTTCCTGTAGAGATGGTAGACTGGTGGTGTTCCGATTCAGATTCAGATTCGGATTCAGATTCAGATTCAGACAACTTTATTGATCCCAAGAAGGGCAATTCACTTCACAGCTTACCCCATCACAAACAAACACAGACAGACACATTCAGACAAACATCCGAAATATTCGAAATGTTGTGTCAATCACAGGCAAGTAAAACTGACAAACAGAGGTCGGTAAGGACAGCAGATAAGTTAATAAAAATATAATAAATAGCAATAGAATAGATAGAGAAAACAAATAGACAATAAATAAGTAGACATTATTACATGATTTATCATCATAATAATGATGCTGGTGCTGATGGAGCTGATGGTGCTGATGCTGATGGAGCTGATGGTGCTGATGGTGTTGATGGTGCTGATGGTGCTGATGGTCCTGATGGTCCTGATGGTGCTGCTGGTGCTGATGGTCCTGATGGTGCTGCTGGTGCTGATGGTGCTGATGGTGCTGATGGTCCTGATGGTGCTGATGGTGCTGATGGTCCTGATGGTGCTGATGGTCCTGATGGTGCTGCTGGTGCTGATGGTGCTGATGGTCCTGATGGTGCTGCTGGTGCTGATGGTGCTGATGGTGCTGATGGTCCTGATGGTGCTGATGGTGCTGATGGTGCTGATGGTGCTGATGGTGCTGATGGTGCTGCTGGTCCTGATGGTGCTGCTGGTGCTGATGGTCCTGATGGTGCTGCTGGTGCTGATGGTCCTGATGGTGCTGCTGGTGCTGATGGTGCTGATGGTGCTGATGGTCCTGATGGTGCTGATGGTGCTGATGGTGCTGCTGGTGCTGATGGTGCTGATGGCTGATGGTCCTGATGGTGCTGATGGTGCTGATGGTGCTGATGGTGCTGATGGTGCTGATGGTGCTGCTGGTGCTGATGGTGCTGCTGGTGC
>CAKAOJ020000197.1:805000-842500 GCA_916701645.2 Sebastolobus alascanus | reverse complement strand
ACGCGCTTTACCGGCTCCACGAGGGAAAGCCCCGGTAGTGCAGGCCCGGTAGTCCAGGCCCGGTAGTGCAGGCCCGGTAGTCCAGGCCCGGTAGTCCGTTCAGGCCCGGTAGTGCAGGCCCGGTAGTGCAGGCCCGGTAGTCCAGGCCCGGTAGTCCAGGCCCGGTAGTCCGTTCAGGCCCGGTAGTGCAGGCCCGGTAGTGCAGGCCCGGTGGTCCGTTCAGGCCCGGTAGTCCAGGTCCGGTAGTCCAGGCCCGGTAGTGCAGGCCCGGTAGTGCAGGCCCGGTAGTGCAGGCCCGGTGGTCCGTTCAGGTCCGGTAGTCCAGGCCCGGTAGTCCAGGCCCGGCCCGGACTCGACCCGTCCTGGAGGTTCGGCACCAACAAGCAGCGGTTCTGAAGGTAAGACCTGCTTTAACTCTCTTCATGATGTCATCCTCAGCTCTCTGATATTATGATGTTTGGTCTGTTTATTATTATTATTATTATTATTATTATTATACAGTATATAGAGGAGTTTTGGAGAAGTGTGTAGAGGAGTTTGTAGAGGAGTGTGTGTAGAGATGTGTAGAGGAGTTTGTAGAGGAGTGTGTAGAGGAGTGTGTAGAGGAGTGTGTAGAGGAGTTTGTAGGAGTGTGTAGAGGAGTGTGTAGAGATGTGTAGAGGAGTTTGTAGAGGAGTGTGTAGAGGAGTGTGTAGAGGAGTGTGTAGAGATGTGTAGAGGAGTGTGTAGAGGAGTGTGTAGAGGAGTGTGTAGAGGAGTGTGTAGAGATGTGTAGAGGAGTGTGTAGAGGAGTGTGTAGAGGAGTTTGTAGGAGTGTGTAGAGGAGTGTGTAGAGATGTGTAGAGGAGTTTGTAGAGGAGTGTGTAGAGGAGTGTGTAGAGGAGTGTGTAGAGATGTGTAGAGGAGTGTGTAGAGGAGTGTGTAGAGGAGTTTGTAGAGGAGTGTGTAGAGGAGTGTGTAGAGATGTGTAGAGGAGTGTGTAGAGGAGTGTGTAGAGGAGTGTGTAGAGATGTGTAGAGGAGTGTGTAGAGGAGTGTGTAGAGGAGTTTGTAGAGGAGTGTGTAGAGGAGTGTGTAGAGATGTGTAGAGGAGTGTAGAGGAGTGTGTAGAGATGTGTAGAGGAGTGTGTAGAGGAGTGTGTAGAGGAGTGTGTGTAGAGGAGTGTGTAGAGGAGTTTGTAGGAGTGTGTAGAGGAGTGTGTGTAGAGGAGTGTTGGAGGAGTGTGTAGAGGAGTTTGTAGAGGAGTTTGTAGAGGAGGTGTGTAGTTTCAAAGATGTGTGTGTGTGTTATCTCATTATCGAGTGTGTGAGGTGTAATCCATCAGTTCAAGTGTAGATGAATCTGGAAAGTCTGCACCGCATTACCTCACAGCTAAAACATCACACTGATATGATGTGATTTCACAGCTCCAGCCAGTTCCAAGAGTCAAAGTTACTTATGGATTTATTCAGAATTAAATGAAGACCAGTGAATGACGTGATAATATATCCAATAATATATCCAATAATATATCCAATAATATATCCACCTGGTCTGTTGTTGTCATAGTTCAGGACACCGTGTGTGTTGTTTAATTCATATTCATGGTTTATCCTCTTCAGTAAAGTTAAACTAGCTCCTTCCTGTTATAAGGTTCAGGGTGACGGAGGAGTGATATGTAGATGAAGCCCGGTGCTACACTGAGTTACGGCGTGTGCCGGATGTTTACCTTCAGCCGTGAGAAGCTGAAGGACGACAGACATTTAGTGTAGCTGATATTTCTGTCGTCGCCGCCGTGCCGTTAGTTCTCTCATAGAAGCGATGACTGTTTATGATGTTTATGATGACTGATACATACACAGAGCAAGAATCGGGTTAACTGCTCAGTGAGACGTTAGCCTCACACACACACACACACACACACACACACACACACACACACACACACACACACACACACACACACACACACACACACACATACACACACACACACACACACACACACTCACTGACACTCACTCTCACACAGGTGGGTGATGAGGCAGGTGGGTGATGAGGCAGGTGGGTGATGAGGCAGTTTGGTGATGAGGCAGGTGGGTGATGAGGCAGGTGGGTGATGAGGCAGTTTGGTGATGAGGCAGGTGGGTGATGAGGCAGGTGGGTGATGAGGCAGGTGGATGACGAGGCAGGTGGGTGATGAGGCAGGTGGATGATGAGGCAGTTGGTGATGAGGCAGGTGGATGATGAGGCAGTTTGGTGATGAGGCAGGTGGATGATGAGGCAGGTGGGTGATGAGGCAGTTTGGGGATGAGGCAGGTGGGTGATGAGGCAGGTGGGTGATGAGGCAGTTTGGTGATGAGGCAGGTGGGTGATGAGGCAGGTGGGTGATGAGGCAGGTGGGTGATGAGGCAGTTTGGTGATGAGGCAGGTGGATGATGAGGCAGGTGGGTGATGAGGCAGTTTGGTGATGAGGCAGGTGGGTGATGAGGCAGGTGGGTGATGAGGCAGTTTGGTGATGAGGCAGGTGGATGATGAGGCAGGTGGGTGATGAGGCAGTTTGGTGATGAGGCAGGTGGGTGATGAGGCAGGTGGGTGATGAGGCAGGTGGATGATGAGGCAGTTTGGTGATGAGGCAGGTGGATGATGAGGCAGGTGGGTGATGAGGCAGGTGGATGATGAGGCAGTTTGGTGATGAGGCAGGTGGATGATGAGGCAGGCTGGTGATGAGGCAGGTGGGTGATGAGGCAGGTGGGTGATGAGGCAGTTTGGTGATGAGGCAGGTGGGTGATGAGGCAGGTGGGTGATGAGGCAGGCTGGTGATGAGGCAGGTGGGTGATGAGGCAGTTTGGTGATGAGGCAGGTGGGTGATGAGGCAGGTGGGTGATGAGGCAGGCTGATGATGAGGCAGGTGGGTGATGAGGCAGTTTGGTGATGAGGCAGGTGGGTGATGAGGCAGGTGGATGATGAGGCAGTTTGGTGATGAGGCAGGTGGGTGATGAGGCAGGTGGGTGATGAGGCAGCTGGGTGATGAGGCAGGTGGATGATGAGGCAGTTTGGTGATGAGGCAGGTGGATGATGAGGCAGGTGGGTGATGAGGCAGTTTGGTGATGAGGCAGGTGGGTGATGAGGCAGGTGGGTGATGAGGCAGGTGGGTGATGAGGCAGTTTGGTGATGAGGCAGGTGGATGATGAGGCAGGTGGGTGATGAGGCAGTTTGGTGATGAGGCAGGTGGGTGATGAGGCAGGTGGGTGATGAGGCAGTTTGGTGATGAGGCAGGTGGATGATGAGGCAGGTGGGTGATGAGGCAGTTTGGTGATGAGGCAGGTGGGTGATGAGGCAGGTGGGTGATGAGGCAGGTGGGTGATGAGGCAGCTGGGTGATGAGGCAGGTGATGAGGCAGGTGGGTGATGAGGCAGGTGGGTGATGAGGCAGGTGGGTGATGAGGCAGGTGGGTGATGAGGCAGTTTGGTGATGAGGCAGGTGGATGATGAGGCAGGCTGGTGATGAGGCAGGTGGGTGATGAGGCAGGTGGGTGATGAGGCAGGTTGGGTGATGAGGCAGGTGGGTGATGAGGCAGGTGGGTGATGAGGCAGTTTGGTGATGAGGCAGGTGGGTGATGAGGCAGTTTGGTGATGAGGCAGGTGGGTGATGAGGCAGGTGGATGATGAGGCAGGTGGGTGATGAGGCAGTTTGGTAATGAGGCAGGTGGGTGATGAGGCAGGTGGGTGATGAGGCAGGTGGGTGATGAGGCAGTTTGGTGATGAGGCAGGTGGGTGATGAGGCAGGTGGGGATGAGGCAGATGGGTGATGAGGCAGGTGGGTGATGAGGCAGGTGGTGATGAGGCGTTTGGTGATGAGGCAGGTGGGTGATGAGGCAGGTGGTGATGAGGCAGGTGGGTGATGAGGCAGTTTGGTAATGAGGCAGGTGGGTGATGAGGCAGGTGGGTGATGAGGCAGTTTGGTGATGAGGCAGTTTGGTGATGAGGCAGATGGGGTGATGAGGCAGGTGGGGTGATGAGCAGGTGGGTGATGAGGCAGGTGGGTGATGAGGCAGTTTGGTAATGAGGCAGGTGGGTGATGAGGCAGGTGGGTGATGAGGCAGGTGGGTGATGAGGCAGGTGGGTGATGAGGCAGTTTGGTGATGAGGCAGGTGGGTGATGAGGCAGGTGGGTGATGAGGCAGTTTGGTGATGAGGCAGGTGGGTGATGAGGCAGGTGGGTGATGAGGCAGGTGGGTGATGAGGCAGGTGGGTGATGAGGCAGGTGGGTGATGAGGCAGTTTGGTGATGAGGCAGGTGGGTGATGAGGCAGGTTGGTGATGAGGCAGGTGGGTGATGAGGCAGTTGGTGATGAGGCAGGTGATGAGGAGGTGGATGAGGCAGTTTGGTGATGAGGCAGGTGGGTGATGAGGCAGGTGGATGATGAGGCAGGTGGGTGATGAGGCAGTTTGGTGATGAGGCAGCTGGGTGATGAGGCAGGTGGGTGATGAGGCAGGTTGGTGATGAGGCAGTTTGGTGATGAGGCAGGTGGGTGATGAGGCAGGTTGGTGATGAGGCAGGTGGGTGATGAGGACGGTGGGTGATGAGGCAGGTGGATGATGAGGCAGGTGGGTGATGAGGCAGGTGGATGATGAGGCAGCTGGGTGATGAGGCAGTTTGGTGATGAGGCAGGTGGGTGATGAGGCAGTTTGGTGATGAGGCAGGTGGGTGATGAGGCAGTTTGGTGATGAGGCAGGTGGGTGATGAGGCAGTTTGGTGATGAGGCAGGTGGATGATGAGGCAGGTGGGTGATGAGGCAGGTGGGTGATGAGGCAGGTGGGTGATGAGGCAGGTGGGTGATGAGGCAGCTGGGTGATGAGGCAGTTTGGTGATGAGGCAGGTGGGTGATGAGGCAGTTTGGTGATGAGGCAGGTGGGTGATGAGGCAGGTGGGTGATGAGGCAGGTGGGTGATGAGGCAGGTGGGTGATGAGGCAGTTTGGTGATGAGGCAGGCTGGTGATGAGGCAGGTGGGTGATGAGGCAGTTTGGTGATGAGGCAGTTTGGTGATGAGGCAGGTGGGTGATGAGGCAGGTGGATGATGAGGCAGTTTGGTGATGAGGCAGGTGGGTGATGAGGCAGTCGGATGATGAGGACGGTAGATGATGAGGTGCGTGATCTCAAACAGTTGCTGGATGCTCAGTTTAAACAGCGGGAACACACACACACACACACACACACACACACACACACACACACACACACACACACACACACACACACACACACAGTAATTGTGCATGCACATATGTATACTGTTCACACATTAACAGTGAAAAGCGGCCACATAAACCTGCTGTTTGCTGCCTCCCTGCGGACTCTCTTCAGTTGGGTTGACAGCTTTTAGATAAATCACTCGTCGGAGCAGCGAGCGACTCAGTTGGCTGTTCTACCAATTATTTTAATGAGAACATAAGCTTCCCCCCCCCCCCCCACCCTCAGGGAAGACACAATCCTGCTGCTTAAAGACTTTTGTTGGCTCTTTTTTTTTTTGCCTCAGAAAATCGGTTATGGAACAAAAACTGTTTTGTTTACACGTCAGATTTACTGAGATGACAATTTGTGGTGTTGCTCCATAAAAACTTGCATGTTGAGTCTGGAACTGTTGCCAAGGAGCTTGCTGCTCCTATCGAGAGTGTTAGCGGTTCAATTCCTTGTAAAGAGCAAGGCACTAACACAGCTGCCTCCACTTATCTTGTGAAATGTGTCTGTTCAATATCTTATGAAGTCAGCCACCCATCAGTCTAAAAACATATTTTCACAACCATTAAAGGAATTTTTTCATATATATTATGGTCTATTAGTAACGTATACGCTTGTTGTGGTTCGGTCTGTCTCTGTGACCTGGTGAAGACATAATGTGGATATATTGGTACTCTAGGAAAGACTCTTACTAATGCTCCAGGTGAGGAGCAGCTAATGGATGAATGTTTATGTAGTCGTCTGTAATTGTGTTTGTTTCTTTTTATTTACATGATGATTCATGTTTTTAACAATGTCTATTTAGTTTGAATGTAGGCCTGTCAAAGTTAACGCAATAAGGACGCGTTAATGCAAATTGGTTTTAACGCCAATAATTTCTTTAACACATTATGCAACTTGTGATTTTTAGGTTGTAGCCTCTGTTTTAAAGCTAGAGTGAAGATACTGGTATCATAGTAAACTATAGAACCTGATGAATCCATCGGTACCAACCAGGTCAGACTAGCTGGTCATGAAGGAGGTTAAATAACGCTCCAAACTTACACTAAATGTTGGTGAAGAAAAACTGTCATGTCCATTTTCAAAGGGGTCCGTTGACCTCTGACCTCCAGATCAGTGAATGTAAATGGGTTCTATGGGTACCCACGAGTCTCCCCTTTACAGACATGCCCACTTTATGATAATCACATGCAGTTTGGGGCAAGTCATAGTGAAGTCAGCACACTGACACACTGACAGCTGTTGTTGCCTGTTGGGCTGCAGTTTGCCATTTTATGATCTGAGCATATTGTTTTATGCTAAATGCAGAACCTGTGAGGGTTTCTGGACATTTTTTAATTTTTTTTTACATTTGAGGGTTTCTGGACAATATCTGTCATTGTTTTGTGTTGTTAACTGATTTACAATAATAAATATATACAAACATTTACATAAAGCAGCATATTTGTCCACTCCCATGTTGATAAGAGGATTAAATACTTATACTTATAATACTACAAATCTCCCTTTAAGGTACATTTTGAACAGATGAAAAAATGTGTGATTAAATATTTTAATTGATTGACAGTCCTAATTGAATGTATGGTTGGAGGCTGCCGGGTGTTGCATGCTGATTCTCCAGTTATTTAAAAGGTGTTGCTGCCTCTGGAAGAAGGATGATTTATTCAACATACTATATTAGACATTTTTTATTCTCAGCTCAGTAATGCTTTTAGGTCGGTGCTTACAAACGTGCAGGAAACACACACACACACACACACACACACACACACACACACACACACACACACATACACACACACACACACACAGTCAGACCTCAATCTAGCCTCTCTGAGTCTCTTTGAGAGAAGCAAAGATCAAACCTGAAAGAAAAGCTGACTGTAAAACTGAGAAATAAAAGAATCCTTGAACAGCTCCTGAATTCGGTCTCTCCCACAACAGAAATGCATCCATATGAGAAGAGTGTGAGAGAGAGAAAGCATGACTGCAATGACAGTGAAACATTCACAAAGAAAGACATGAAGAAAGAGGTATTAAAGAAACGAGACGCCAAGAGAACAACAGGAGAAAATAGAGAATATGAAGAGAGAGGAACAGAACCCAGCTGATGGAAAGAGAGAGAGAGAGAGAGAGAGAGAGAGAGAAAAAGGTTTGGTTTTCTGTCCTACTGCTCACGATGAGAGACAGCGAGTTAATTAAGAACGGAGATCTGAGAGGTTCTTCATTAAACTCCAGATATTTTAAGGAGCGCTAAGTAATCTGTGCCCTTTACAGGACCATGAACAAAGAAAGGAGAGATCATCACTCCTCTCATTCTCACCTATTCTCTCTTCATCTCCTCTACTTCCCCTGTGTTTTCTTCCTCTGTTCATCTCCATCCATCCCTCTCTCTTTCATCCACCCTTTCTCACTTTCTCCATCTGCATCCTCCTCCCCCTTCTCCCTCTTCTCCCTCTTAACCCTCTCACTCTGTCATTAACCTTCTTTATCATCTCCCCCCTCTTCTCTTTCTCCACCTTATCCCCCCTCCCCCATTCAGTATTTCTAATCCATGAGGACTCTTGTAATGACAGTGTGCAGACTCCAAAGGCCTTGCAGGCTTCACGCTGAATTACACAGTTAACCACACACACACACACACACACACACATACACACACACACACACACACACACACACACCCACACACTGATGTGATGCCAGCTAACGAGGGAGATGCATCAGCCGCTAACGAGGAGTAAAGCTCAATCAACACCTTGTAGTTTAATGTCGTCTGATAATCAGGAATGAAGGCTGCAGATTAGTGTCGTTACGTGAACATGTGGTCATGTGACGTGTGTTTTCAGGCGTTAGTGTAGAGAATCATCTCAAACCGTTCTAAAAACGCTCGTGTGGACAGACATTGTTTTTACGAATTAGTGTTAGTGTTGTCACCATACCAAAATTCTGACTTTGCTGAAATGATACCAAGGAAAAAATCTAAAACATCAGCAAAAGTAATGGAATAATAGATGACACAACATTGAACTTATTTTTTTTATTAATTAAAAATGTTAAAAAATAAAAATATATTAATTAAAAAATGTAATGGTATGCAGTAATCTGATGTCCCCTATACTTACAGGATGTGATTTCTTTGATAATTAACTTTATATTTGCATTTATTTATTTGATGCACACACATTTACAATTCATCTCCAATCTTATTTCTATTTTTCTTATAACTTCTCTCTGTTTATATACTGTATATTTTTATTCTAAAATTAAACAGCTGATGTCACTCAATAAACAGTGTTTAATAAGGCTTCTTTTTGTAAAACAACGCCCCCACTGGAGCATCAGTAACAGTTCAGGCGGAGAGTGGTACTGCAGCACGGAAGACGACGAGACGCTTCCAAAACAAAAACCCACAAAATGATAATTAATTGAGATGAGGTTCTGTGAGAAGTTGATGAGAGAAAAGCTGCTAAAATCAGGAACACACCAGAGTAACTGTAGAAAGAGAGAGAAGAGTCACTTTCACGGACTGCTTTTCCTCTCCGTCCATTTCACGTTACAGACACACGGTAAAATAATACTTTAACACATTACAGAGACACACAGTAAAATAACACTTTAACACGTTACAGAGACACACGGTAAAATAATACTTTAACACATTACAGAGACACACGGTAAAATAACACTTTAACACGTTACAGACACGCACGGTAAAATAATACTTTAACACCTTACAGAGACACACGGTAAAATAATACTTTAACACCTTACAGAGACACACGGTAAAATAATACTTTAACACGTTACAGAGACACACGGTAAAATAACACTTTAACACGTTACAGAGACACACGGTAAAATAACACTTTAACACGTTACAGAGACACACGGTAAAATAATACTTTAACACATTACAGAGACACACGGTAAAATAATACTTTAACACATTACAGAGACGCATGGTAAAATAACACTTTAACACGTTACAGAGACACACGGTAAAATAACACTTTAACACGTTACAGAGACACACGGTAAAATAACACTTTAACACGTTACAGAGACGCACGGTAAAATAATACTTTAACACGTTACAGAGACACACGGTAAAATAACACTTTAACACGTTACAGAGACACACGGTAAAATAACACTTTAACACGTTACAGAGACACACGGTAAAATAACACTTTAACACGTTACAGAGACACACGGTAAAATAATACTTTAACACATTACAGAGACACACGGTAAAATAATACTTTAACACATTACAGAGACGCACGGTAAAATAACACTTTAACACGTTACAGAGACACACGGTAAAATAATACTTTAACACATTACAGAGACACACGGTAAAATAACACTTTAACACGTTACAGACACGCACGGTAAAATAATACTTTAACACCTTACAGAGACACACGGTAAAATAATACTTTAACACCTTACAGAGACACACGGTAAAATAATACTTTAACACGTTACAGAGACACACGTTAAAATAACACTTTAACACGTTACAGAGACACACGGTAAAATAACACTTTAACACGTTACAGAGACGCACGGTAAAATAATACTTTAACACGTTACAGAGACACACAGTAAAATAACACTTTAACACGTTACAGAGACACACGGTAAAATAATACTTTAACACGTTACAGAGACGCACGGTAAAATAATACTTTAACACGTTACAGAGACACACGGTAAAATAATACTTTAACACATTACAGAGACGCACGGTAAAATAACACTTTAACACGTTACAGAGACGCACGGTAAAATAATACTTTAACACGTTACAGAGACGCACGGTAAAATAATACTTTAACACGTTACAGAGACACACAGTAAAATAACACTTTAACACGTTACAGAGACACACGGTAAAATAACACTTTAACACGTTACAGAGATACACGGTAAAATAATACTTTAACACATTACAGAGACGCACGGTAAAATAATACTTTAACACGTTACAGAGACACACGGTAAAATAATACTTTAACACGTTACAGAGACACACGGTAAAATAACACTTTAACACGTTACAGAGACGCACGGTAAAATAATACTTTAACACGTTACAGAGACACACAGTAAAATAATACTTTAACACGTTACAGAGATGCACGGTAAAATAACACTTTAACACGTTACAGAGACACACGGTAAAATAACACTTTAACACATTACAGAGACGCACGGTAAAATAACACTTTAACACATTACAGACACGCACGGTAAAATAACACTTTAACACGTTACAGAGACACACGGTAAAATAACACTTTAACACGTTACAGAGACGCACGGTAAAATAACACTTTAACACGTTACAGAGACACACAGTAAAATAACACTTTAACACGTTACAAAGACACACGGTAAAATAATACTTTAACACGTTACACAGACACACGGTAAAATAATACTTTAACACGTTACAAAGACACACGGTAAAATAATACTTTAACACGTTACACAGACACACGGTAAAATAATACTTTAACACATTACAGAGACACACGGTAAAATAATACTTTAACACGTTACAGAGACACACGGTAAAATAACACTTTAACACGTTACAGAGACGCACGGTAAAATAACACTTTAACACGTTACAAAGACACACGGTAAAATAATACTTTAACACGTTACACAGACACACGGTAAAATAATACTTTAACACGTTACAAAGACACACGGTAAAATAATACTTTAACACGTTACAGAGACACACGGTAAAATAACACTTTAACACATTACAGAGACGCACGGTAAAATAACACTTTAACACGTTACAGAGACACACGGTAAAATAACACTTTAACACGTTACAGAGACGCACGGTAAAATAACACTTTAACACGTTACAGAGACGCACGGTAAAATAACACTTTAACACGTTACAGAGACACACAGTAAAATAACACTTTAACACGTTAAAGAAACACACAGTAAAATAATACTTTAACACGTTACAGAGACACACAGTAAAATAACACTTTAACACGTTAAAGAAACACACAGTAAAATAATACTTTAACACGTTACAGAGACGCACGGTAAAATAACACTTTAACACGTTACAGAGACACACAGTAAAATAACACTAACACGTTACAGAGATGCACGGTAAAATAACACTTTAACACGTTACAGAGACGCACGGTAAAATAATACTTTAACACGTTAAAGAAACACACAGTAAAATAATACTTTAACACGTTACAGAGACGCACGGTAAAATAACACTTTAACACGTTAAAGAAACACACAGTAAAATAATACTTTAACACGTTACAGAGACGCACGGTAAAATAACACTTTAACACGTTAAAGAAACACACAGTAAAATAATACTTTAACACGTTACAGAGACGCACGGTAAAATAACACTTTAACACGTTACAGAGACACACAGTAAAATAACACTTTAACACGTTACAGAGACGCACGGTAAAATAACACTTTAACACGTTACAGAGACACACGGTAAAATAACACTTTAACACGTTACAGAGACGCACGGTAAAATAACACTTTAACACGTTACAGAGACGCACGGTAAAATAATACTTTAACACGTTACAGAGACACACAGTAAAATAACACTTTAACACGTTACAGAGACACACGGTAAAATAACACTTTAACACGTTACAGAGACGCACGGTAAAATAACACTTTAACACGTTACAGAGACACACAGTAAAATAACACTTTAACACGTTACAGAGACACACAGTAAAATAACACTTTAACACGTTACAGAGACGCACGGTAAAATAATACTTTAACACGTTACAGAGACACACAGTAAAATAACACTTTAACACGTTACAGAGACACACAGTAAAATAACACTTTAACACGTTACAGAGACGCACGGTAAAATAATACTTTAACACGTTACAGAGACACACAGTAAAATAACACTTTAACACGTTACAGAGACACACGGTAAAATAACACTTTAACACGTTACAGAGACACACGGTAAAATAACACTTTAACACGTTACAGAGACACACGGTAAAATAACACTTTAACACGTTACAAAGACACACGGTAAAATAATACTTTAACACATTACAGAGACACACGGTAAAATAATACTTTAACACGTTACAGAGACACACGGTAAAATAACACTTTAACACGTTACAAAGACACACGGTAAAATAATACTTTAACACGTTACACAGACACACGGTAAAATAATACTTTAACACGTTACAAAGACACACGGTAAAATAACACTTTAACACGTTACAGAGACACACAGTAAAATAACACTTTAACACGTTAAAGAAACACACAGTAAAATAATACTTTAACACGTTACAGAGACACACGGTAAAATAACACTTTAACACGTTACAAAGACACACGGTAAAATAATACTTTAACACGTTACAAAGACACACGGTAAAATAATACTTTAACACGTTACACAGACACACGGTAAAATAACACTTTAACACGTTACAGAGACACACAGTAAAATAACACTTTAACACGTTAAAGAAACACACAGTAAAATAATACTTTAACACGTTACAGAGACACACAGTAAAATAACACTTTAACACGTTAAAGAAACACACAGTAAAATAATACTTTAACACGTTACAGAGACGCACGGTAAAATAACACTTTAACACGTTACAGAGACACACAGTAAAATAACACTAACACGTTACAGAGATGCACGGTAAAATAACACTTTAACACGTTACAGAGACGCACGGTAAAATAATACTTTAACACGTTAAAGAAACACACAGTAAAATAATACTTTAACACGTTACAGAGACGCACGGTAAAATAACACTTTAACACGTTAAAGAAACACACAGTAAAATAATACTTTAACACGTTACAGAGACGCACGGTAAAATAACACTTTAACACGTTAAAGAAACACACAGTAAAATAATACTTTAACACGTACAGAGACACACGGTAAAATAACACTTTAACACGTTACAGAGACACACGGTAAAATAACACTTTAACACGTTACAGAGACGCACGGTAAAATAACACTTTAACACGTTACAGAGACACACGGTAAAATAACACTTTAACACGTTACAGAGACGCACGGTAAAATAACACTTTAAACACGTTACAGAGACGCACGGTAAAATAATACTTTAACACGTTACAGAGACACACAGTAAAATAACACTTTAACACGTTACAGAGACACACAGTAAAATAACACTTTAACACGTTACAGAGACACACGGTAAAATAACACTTTAACACGTTACAGAGACGCACGGTAAAATAACACTTTAACACGTTACAGAGACACACAGTAAAATAACACTTTAACACGTTACAGAGACACACAGTAAAATAACACTTTAACACGTTACAGAGACGCACGGTAAAATAATACTTTAACACGTTACAGAGACACACAGTAAAATAACACTTTAACACGTTACAGAGACACACGGTAAAATAACACTTTAACACGTTACAGAGACACACGGTAAAATAACACTTTAACACGTTACAGAGACACACGGTAAAATAACACTTTAACACGTTACAGAGACACACGGTAAAATAACACTTTAACACGTTACAGAGACGCACGGTAAAATAATACTTTAACACTTTACAGAGACACACAGTAAAATAACACTTTAACACGTTAAAGAAACACACAGTAAAATAATACTTTAACACGTTACAGAGACGCACGGTAAAATAACACTTTAACACGTTACAGAGACACACAGTAAAATAACACTAACACGTTACAGAGATGCACGGTAAAATAACACTTTAAACACGTTACAGAGACGCACGGTAAAATAATACTTTAACACGTTAAAGAACACACAGTAAAATAATACTTTAACAGCGTTACAGAGACGCACGGTAAAATAACACTTTAAACACGTTAAAGAAACACACAGTAAAATAATACTTTAACACGTTACAGAGACGCACGGTAAAATAACACTTTAACACGTTAAAGAAACCACACAGTAAAATACACTTAAACACGTTACAGAGACGCACCGGTAAAATAACACTTTAACACGTTACAGAGACACACAGTAAAATAACACTTTAACACGTTACAGAGACGCACGGTAAAATAACACTTTAACACGTTAACAGAGACACACGGAAAATAAACAATTTAACACGTTACAGAGACGCACGGTAAAATAACACTTTAACACGTTACAGGAGACCGCACGTAAAATAATACTTTAACACGTTACAGAGACACCACCGTAAAATAACACTTTAACCACGTTACAGAGACACACAGTAAAATAACACTTTAACACGTTACAGAGACACACGGTAAAATAACACTTTAACACGTTACAGAGACGCACGGTAAAATAACACTTTAACACGTTACAGAGACACACGGGAAAATAACACTTTAACACGTTACAGAGACACACGGTAAAATAATACTTTAACACGTTACAGAGACACACGGTAAAATAATACTTTAACACGTTACAGAGACACACGGTAAAATAATACTTTAACACGTTACAGAGACACACAGTAAAATAACACTTTAACACGTTACAGAGACACACGGTAAAATAATACTTTAACACATTACATACACACGGTAAAATAACACTTTAACACGTTACAGAGACACAAGGTAAAATAATACTTTAACACGTTACAGAGACACACGGTAAAATAATACTTTAACACATTACATACACACGGTAAAATAACACTTTAACACGTTACAGAGACACAAGGTAAAATAATACTTTAACACGTTACAGAGACACACGGTAAAATAACACTTTAACACGTTACAGAGACACACGGTAAAATAACACTTTAACACGTTACAGAGACACACGGTAAAATAATACTTTAACACATTACAGAGACACACGGTAAAATAATACTTTAACACGTTACAGAGACACACGGTAAAATAACACTTTAACACGTTACAGAGACACACGGTAAAATAACACTTTAACACGTTACAGAGACACACGGTAAAATAACACTTTAACACGTTACAGAGACACACGGTAAAATAATACTTTAACACGTTACAGAGACACACGGTAAAATAATACTTTAACACGTTACAGAGACACACGGTAAAATAATACTTTAACACGTTACAGAGACACACGGTAAAATAATACTTTAACACGTTACAGAGACACAAGGTAAAATAATACTTTAACACGTTACAGAGACACACGGTAAAATAATACTTTAATACGTTACATAGACACACGGTAAAATAATACTTTAACACGTTACAGAGACACACGGTAAAATAATACTTTAACACGTTACAGAGACACAAGGTAAAATAATACTTTAACACGTTACAGAGACACACGGTAAAATAATACTTTAACACGTTACAGAGACACACGGGAAAATAACACTTTAACACGTTACAGAGACACGGTAAAATAATACTTTAACACGTTACAGAGACACGGTAAAATAATACTTTAACACGTTACAGAGACACACGGTAAAATAATACTTTAACACGTTACAGAGACACACGGGAAAATAACACTTTAACACGTTACAGACACACGGTAAAATAATACTTTAACACGTTACAGAGACACGGTAAAATAATACTTTAACACGTTACAGAGACACACGGTAAAATAATACTTTAACACGTTACAGAGACACAAGGTAAAATAATACTTTAACACATTACAGAGACACACGGTAAAATAATACTTTAACACGTTATATAGACACACGGTAAAATAATACTTTAACACATTACAGAGACACACGGTAAAATAATACTTTAACACGTTACAGAGACACACGGTAAAATAATACTTTAACACGTTACAAAGACACACGGTAAAATGATACTTTAACACGTTACATAGACACACGGTAAAATAATACTTTAACACGTTACAGAGACACACGGTAAAATAACACTTTAACACGTTACAGAGACACACGGTAAAATAATACTTTAACACGTTACAGAGACACACGGTAAAATAATACTTTAACACGTTACAGAGACACACGGTAAAATAATACTTTAACACGTTACAGAGACACACGGTAAAATAATACTTTAACACGTTACAGAGACACACGGTAAAATAATACTTTAACACGTTACATAGACACACGGTAAAATAATACTTTAACACATTACAGAGACACACGGTAAAATAATACTTTAACACATTACAGAGACACACGGTAAAATAACACTTTAACACGTTACATAGACACACGGTAAAATAACACTTTAACACATTACAGAGACACACGGTAAAATAATACTTTAACACCTTACATAGACACACGGTAAAATAATACTTTAACACGTTACAGAGACACACGGTAAAATAACACTTTAACACATTACAGAGACACACGGTAAAATAATACTTTAACACGTTACATAGACACACGGTAAAATAATACTTTAACACGTTACAGAGACACACGGTAAAATAATACTTTAACACATTACAGAGACACAAGGTAAAATAATACTTTAACACGTTACAGAGACACGCGGTAAAATAACACTTTAACACGTTACATAGACACACGGTAAAATAATACTTTAACACGTTACATAGACACACGGTAAAATAACACTTTAACACGTTACAGAGACACACGGTAAAATAACACTTTAACACATTACAGAGACGCAAGGTAAAATAATACTTTAACACGTTACAGAGACACATGGTAAAATAACACTTTAACACATTACAAAGACACACGGTAAAATAATACTTTAACACGTTACAGAGACACACGGTAAAATAACACTTTAACAATTTAAGATTCCATCCTTCTGGTTATCTCTAGAGTTTAGTTTAGACTCCATCCTCCTGGTTATCACTACAGTTTAGTTTAGACTCCATCCTTCTGGTTATCACTACAGTTTAGTTTAGACTCCATCCTTCTGGTTATCTCAAGAGTTTAGTTTAGACTCCATCCTCCTGGTTATCACTACAGTTTAGTTTAGACTCCATCCTTCTGGTTATCTCTAGAGTTTAGTTTAGACTCCATCCTCCTGGTTATCTCTAGAGTTTAGTTTAGACTCCATCCTTCTGGTTATCTCTAGAGTTTAGTTTAGACTCCATCCTCCTGGTTATCTCTAGAGTTTAGTTTAGACTCCATCCTTCTGGTTATCTCTAGAGTTTAGTTTAGACTCCATCCTTCTGGTTATCTCTAGAGTTTAGTTTAGACTCCATCCTCCTGGTTATCTCTAGAGTTTAGTTTAGACTCCATCCTTCTGGTTATCTCTAGAGTTTAGTTTAGACTCCATCCTCCTGGTTATCTCTAGAGTTTAGTTTAGACTCCATCCTCCTGGTTATCACTACAGTTTAGTTTAGACTCCATCCTTCTGGTTATCTCTACAGTTTAGTTTAGACTCCATCCTTCACTTTATCACTACAGTTTAGTTTAGACTCCATCCTTCTGGTTATCTCTAGAGTTTAGTTTAGACTCCATCCTTCTGGTTATCTCTACAGTTTAGTTTAGACTCCATCCTTCTGGTTATCTCTACAGTTTAGTTTAGACTCCATCCTTCTGGTTATCACTACAGTTTAGTTTAGACTCCATCCTTCTGGTTATCTCTACAGTTTAGTTTAGACTCCATCCTTCTGGTTATCTCTACAGTTTAGTTTAGACTCCATCCTTCTGGTTATCTCTACAGTTTAGTTTTTGACCTCTTGCTCCACCAGCAGTAAAGTTATAACTTCCTGCTCCTGCTGGATCCCAGTCCTGATGGCGTCCTCTAAAGCAGAGCGCTGCACACGCACACGGCCCAACGGTTGCACTGATAATAATAAATAAAGTAATAAATCTAATTTAAATTAGAATTAGATTCATTAGAATGGTCGTTCAATGACGGCAGCATCTATTAAAGGGCTAACACATTATATTTATATTATATTTACAGAAGTTGTATTGTGATGCCGTCACATGCGCTGTATGTTTCAGTGTGTGTGTGTGTGTGTGTGTGTGTGTGTGTGTGTGTGTGTGTGTGTGTGTGTGTTTGTAATATATTGGTATAGGTATTCTGTGTTGTGTTGGAAACCACTATCTGCTCTCTGCAGCTGGATGGATCACAGATTGGACCAGAGCTATAAATACTCTGTCTGACACACACACACACACACACACACACACACACACACACACACACACCATAAATACACCTTGACGCTGAGCTTGAGCTCAGTCCGCTCTGCCAAACCCGATCAAACAGGAAATACAACACACACACATTATAATATATATATATATATATATATATATATATATAGGTGACGATCCACCTATCTCCTGATTCGAAAATAATCAGGATACTTGGGTGTTGATTTGAGATGTATTGTGATTTTTAAGTATTGCGATTCGATATTCTGATTTATTGTGATAACTTAATAATAATAATAATAATAATACATTTTATTTATATAGCGCTTTTCTAAACACTCAAAGACACTTTACACAGATAAAAGATCATAAAAACAAAGACATCATAAAAATATAAAACACACAGTATTAATTACACAGTAAAAGCAGTTGTAAAAAGGTGAGTTTTGATGAGTGATTTGAATGTGGACAGGTTGGTGCAGTCTCTGATGGGTTTGGGGAGTGAGTTCCAGAGGGAGGGGGCGGCAATGGCAAATGCTCTGTTGTCCCAGGTCCGGTGCTTGGTTCTGAGTGGTGTGGACAGGAGGTTGGCATCAGAGGAACGGAGGGAGCAGGAAGGAGTGTGATGGTGGAGCAGATCTGTGAGGTAGGGGGGGGGGCCTGGTTATGGAGGGCTTTGTGAGTGAGGAGAAGGAGTTTGAACTGGATGTGTTGAGGGACAGGGAGCCAGTGGAGGTTCTGGAGGACAGGGAGCCAGTGGAGGTTCTGGAGGACAGGGAGCCAGTGGAGGTTCTGGAGGACAGGGGTGATGTGATCACGGGACCGGGAATGGGTGAGCAGACGGGCAGCAGAGTTCTGGATGTACTGGAGTTTATTGAGGACTTTGGATGTTGAGCCGTAGAGGATGCTGTTGCAGTAGTCGATTCTGGATGTGATGAAAGCGTGGATGAGAGTTTCGGCAGCAGAGAAGGAGAGTGATGGGCGGAGACGGGCAATATTCCTGAGGTGGAAAAAGGCAGTCCTGGTGATGTGGTTGACGTGGTGTTCGAAGGAGAGGTGGCTGTCGAAGATGACTCCAAGGTTGCGGATGTGAGGGGGGGGGGGGGGACAGAGTGGAGTTGTCGATGGTGAGGCGGAAGTTGTGAGTGATTTTGGGCCGATGATGATCATGTCAGATTTGTCACAGTTGAGTTTCAGAAAGTTGATTTGCATCCATGATTTAATGTCAGTGAGGCAGTTGGTCAGAGTGGAGCGTGTAGCGGTGGTGATGGATTTGGTGGAAATGTAGAGCTGAACGTCGTCGGCGTAGCAGTGGAAGTGGAGGCCGTGGCGGCGTATGATGTTGCCGAGGGGCAACTTCTTTAACTCTAGACCATGAAGGGAAAAGTTGAATCATACACTTCTAGGGACTTTTACTTTGTAAAATCTCTAAATGAATCAAGTAAAAATGTTTGATTTTCAGCATGTATGTAGTCAGAGATGTCCTGAAGTCAAATATATCCGGATTATTGGCAGGAATTATTTATTACATTTATGATCCAGCAACCCAAAAATCAAAGAATTAAGACATTTCCCTCACAGATTAGTGGTATTTTCTTTTTAATTTATAAGGGACATGTAATGTTTTCTACTTCTGGTGAATATAATCCAATCAATCTTATTTCCATAGATGTATTTTGTATATACAGTTCCCTTTGTTAACACCTTATTTTGAAAAGCGGACGTAGTCCCACGTGTCTACTTCCTCTAACTTCTCCAAGGCCGTCTCTAGCTCTCCCGTCAGCTCCGTTCTCTTTATCCATCCATGGTCAGCTCCATCGGGGCCGTTTCAATGCATTTAACTGAAATGTCAGTATATGGGTGCTCTACAGTTGTAGCGTCGGCCCATTTGACCACGGAGACGAGAGCGACGGCCGGCTGGACCGCACGTTACCGCGATACGATAACGTTTCCTGTCCGTGACAGAGTTAGCATGCAGCTTTAGCCGTGATGTCTAGCTCTGCTTTTCCTGCAATGTGTGAAACCCAAAGTGTTTCCATCCTTTACTGGATGTGTAGTGTTTACCACGCTGGATTTAACATGTGAGGGTGCAGGTCGTATCCACGACGACCCTCCAACGTTTTACACTTTCTGAGGTTTGTTTTGGTTGACGGATACGGAACGGATGTGACGTCACGTTACTCAGACTACCACAATAAAAGCGGTAACTTCCTTCTACCTCCACATAGACTCAGATGAAGCAGATATATCGATTCTGGTATTAAAATATCTGTTAAGAAATCATGAAAAATAAAGAAAACGTGATACATAGGTGAATTGATCTTTTTTCCCACCCTTACTTATTATTGAGTAAGTCTGAATGAATAATGTGTGTTTGCTATTGAAAGGCAGGAATGCAGTTTGAGATAAATTTAATCACTTGAATGCTAATTTGTTTCTATGAGTGACCTTTTGAACTGTTCAACATTCAAGAAATAAACAGTGGGACTGACTGGATGAGTGTGCATGTTGTTTACTGGTGGGAGCGTCCTGACCTCATTAGCCTGAGCTGGGCTGATTAGCATTAGAGAAACAACAATTACTGATCATTATCAGCATTTATTCAAATAAGGAAGCAGCCAGAGCTTTGTGTTAGCAAACAAATGGTTAGAAATTAGCAGAGAAAAGTGGACCGAATCACAGAATCTGATGATAAAAATGTTATCAGCTGTAAAACCTGGAATAACGTGGAATTTGCCAAAATGTTGATGCAGGTTATGAAAATCTGGGTTTCGCTGCCGTTCTGAGCGTTTTTTCACAGCTTCTGAGCCAACTAACAGAAAAACTCTGCTGCTATGTTTCGGTTTCATTTCCGGACGCTGCTTCTCTTCTCTGTGTTGGCGTTTCACCGACAGCGAGCTCAGCGGACGCTCACACACACACATTGATGTGGAAGAGGTTCTCTCAAACGACTAGCCTAGTTCACACTACACAACCTTAGCCCTGATTTTACACTCGCCTCCAGTTTCTGGAGCTTCCCGACCAAAGCACCAGATCAGAGGCAAACTGGCGTTGGCTCGGTGCTCGCTGTTCAAAGACTTGAGCCGAGAGGCTCGCCGATGCATCGCCTAGAACGCTAAATGTCTGACCTGTCGGGGAGCTCCAGCCAATGAGAGCGCAGGACACAGACTGAGGGGAGACCTGGGGGGGGGGGTCATCTGTTAGTCATCCAAAAACCTGATCAATTCAACACTAACAGCTAAATTTAGAGCACTTTATTTTACAAAAGGACGGCATGGTGTGTTTTATAGCTGTATTGAAGCCATTTCATTGATTAAAAAAAAATAGTGCAATGTTGTATTACATCAAATTAACAAATTCATTGATATTAAATTGTTTATATTTTCTTATGAATCTTTCACATTTTATTCATCCAACAACACTTTAAGTGGTAGTGAGGTGAAAGCAGGTGATGATGGTGAGCTGGTTGTAGTGAGGAGAAAGCAGGTGATGATGGTGAGCTGGTTGTAGTGAGGAGAAAGCAGGTGATGATGGTGAGCTGGTGGTAGTGAGGAGAAAGCAGGTGATGATGGTGAGCTGGTTGTAGTGAGGAGAAAGCAGGTGATGATGGTGAGCTGGTGGTAGTGAGGAGAAAGCAGGTGATGATGGTGAGCTGGTTGTAGTGAGGAGAAAGCAGGTGATGATGGTGAGCTGGTTGTAGTGAGGAGAAAGCAGGTGGTGATGGTGAGCTGGTGGTAGTAGGAGAAAGCAGGTGATGATGGTGAGCTGGTGGTAGTGAGGAGAAAGCAGGTGATGATGGTGAGCTGGTGGTAGTGAGGAGAAAGCAGGTGATGATGGTGAGCTGGTGATAGTGAGGAGAAAGCAGGTGATGATGGTGAGCTGGTGGTAGTGAGGAGAAAGCAGGTGATGATGGTGAGCTGGTTGTAGTGAGGAGAAAGCAGGTGATGATGGTGAGCTGGTTGTAGTGAGGAGAAAGCAGGTGATGATGGTGAGCTGGTTGTAGTGAGGAGAAAGCAGGTGATGATGGTGAGCTGGTGGTAGTGAGGAGAAAGCAGGTGATGATGGTGAGCTGGTGGTAGTGAGGAGAAAGCAGGTGATGATGGTGAGCTGGTGGTAGTGAGGAGAAAGCAGGTGATGATGGTGAGCTTGTTATAGTGAGGAGAAAGCAGGTGATGATGGTGAGCTGGTGGTAGTGAGGAGAAAGCAGGTGATGATGGTGAGCTGGTTGTAGTGAGGAGAAAGCAGGTGGTGATGGTGAGCTGGTTGTAGTGAGGAGAAAGCAGGTGGTGATGGTGAGCTGGTGGTAGTGAGGAGAAAGCAGGTGATGATGGTGAGCTGGTTGTAGTGAGGAGAAAGCAGGTGATGATGGTGAGCTGGTGGTAGTGAGGAGAAAGCAGGTGTGATGGTGAGCTGGTGGTAGTGAGGAGAAAGCAGGTGATGATGGTGAGTGGTGGTAGTGAGGAGAAAGCAGGTGATGATGGTGAGCTGGTGGTAGTGAGGAGAAAGCAGGTGATGATGGTGAGCTGGTGGTAGTGAGGAGAAAGCAGGTGATGATGGTGAGCTGGTGGTAGTGAGGAGAAAGCAGGTGATGATGGTGAGCTGGTGGTAGTGAGGAGAAAGCAGGTGGTGATGGTGAGCTGGTGGTAGTGAGGAGAAAGCAGGTGATGATGGTGAGCTGGTGGTAGTGAGGAGAAAGCAGGTGATGATGGTGAGCTGGTGGTAGTGAGGTGAAAGTAGATGATGATGGTGAGCTGGTGGTAGTGAGGAGAAAGCAGGTGATGATGTGTAGCTGGTGGTAGTGAGGAGAAAGCAGGTGGTGATGGTGAGCTGGTGGTAGTGAGGAGAAAGCAGGTGATGATGGTGAGCTGGTGGTAGTGAGGAGAAAGCAGGTGGATGATGGTGAGCTGGTTGTAGTGAGGAGAAAGCAGGTGTGATGGTGAGCTGGTGGTAGTGAGGAGAAAGCAGGTGATGATGGTGAGCTGGTGGTAGTGAGGAGAAAGCAGGTGGTGATGGTGAGCTGGTGGTAGTGAGGGAGAAAGCAGGTGATGATGGTGAGCTGGTGGTAGTGAGGTGAAAGCAGGTGATGATGGTGAGCTGGTTGTAGTGAGGAGAAAGCAGTGATGATGGTGAGCTGGTTGTAGTGAGGAGAAAGCAGGTGATGATGGTGAGCTGGTGGTAGTGAGGAGAAAGCAGGTGATGATGGTGAGCTGGTGGTAGTGAGGAGAAGCAGGTGATGATGGTGAGCTGGTTGTAGTGAGGAGAAAGCAGGTGATGATGGTGAGCTGGTTGTAGTGAGGAGAAAGCAGGTGATGATGGTGAGCTGGTTGTAGTGAGGAGAAAGCAGGTGATGATGGTGAGCTGGTGGTAGTGAGGAGAAAGCAGGTGGTGATGGAGAACGCAGGTGATGATGGTGAGCTGGTAGTAGTGAGGAGAAAGCAGGTGATGATGGTGAGCTGGTTGTAGTGAGGAGAAAGCAGGTGAGATGGTGAGCTGGTGGATAGTGAGGAGAAAGCAGGTGGTGATGGTGAGCTGGTGGTAGTGAGGAGAAAGCAGGTGATGATGGTGAGCTGGTTGTAGTGAGGAGGAAAGCAGGTGGTGATGGTGAGCTGGTGGTAGTGAGGAGAAAGCAGGTGGTGATGGTGAGCTGGTGAGTGAGAAAGCAGGTGATGATGGTGAGCTGGTGTATGAGGAAAAGCAGGTGATGATGGTGAGCTGGTGGTTGTGAGGAGGAAAAGCAGGTGATGATGGTGAGCTGGTTGGTAGTGAGGAGAAAGCAGGTGATGATGGTGAGCGGTGGTAGTGAGGAGAAAGCAGGTGTGAGGTGAGCTGGTGGTAGTGAGGAGAAAGCAGGTGATGATGGTGAGCTGGTGGTAGTGAGGAGAAAGCAGGTGGTGATGGTGACGTGGTGGTAGTGAGAGAAAGCACGGTGGTGATGGTGAGCTGGTGGTAGTGAGGAGAAAAGCAGGGTGGTGATGGTGAGCTGGTGGTATTGAGGAGGAAAGCAGGTGGTGATGGTGAGCTGGTGGTAGTGAGGAGAAAGCAGGTGGTGATGGTGAGCTGGTGGTATTGAGGAGAAAGCAGGTGGTGATGGTGGAGTAGGTGGTAGTGAGAGAAAGCAGTGTGATGGTGAGCTGTGTAAGAAGGAGAAAGCAGGTGGTGATGGTGAGCTGGTGGTATTGAGGAGAAAGCAGGTGGTGATGGTGAGCTGGTGGTAGTGAGGAGAAAGCAGGTGGTGATGGTGAGCTGGTTGTAGTGAGGAGAAAGCAGGTGGTGATGGTGAGCTGGTTGTAGTGAGGAGAAAGCAGGTGGTGATGGTGAGCTGGTTGTAGTGAGGAGAAAGCAGGTGGTGATGGTGAGCTGGTGGTAGTGAGGAGAAAGCAGGTGGTGATGGTGAGCTGGTTGTAGTGAGGAGAAAGCAGGTGATGATGGTGAGCTGGTGGTAGTGAGGAGAAAGCAGGTGATGATGGTGAGCTGGTGGTAGTGAGGAGAAGCAGGTGAATGGTGAGCTGGTGTATGAGGAGAAAGAGTGAGATGGTGAGCTGGTTAGTGAGGAGAAAGCAGGTGATGATGGTGAGCTGGTGGTAGTGAGGAGAAAGTAGATGATGATGGTGAGACTGGTGGTAGTGAGGAGAAAGCAGGAGTGATGGTGAGCTGGTGGTAGTGAGGAGAAAGCAGGTGATGATGGTGAGCTGGTGGTAGTGAGGAGAAAGCAGGTGATGATGGTGAGCTGGTTGTAGTAGGAGAAAGCAGGTGATGATGATGAGCTGGTTGTAGTGAGGAGAAAGCAGGTGATGATGGTGAGCTGGTTGTATGAGGAGAAAGCAGGTGATGATGGTGAGCTGGTTGTAGTGAGGAGCAGGTGATGATGGAGAGCTGGTGGTAGTGAGGAGAAAGCAGGTGATGATGGTGAGCTGGTGTAGTGAGGAGAAAGCAGGTGGTGATGATGGTGAGCTGGTGGTAGTGAGGAGAAAGCAGGTGGTGATGGTGAGCTGGTTGTAGTGAGGAGAAAGCAGGTGATGATGGTGAGCTGGTGGTAGTGAGGAGAAAGCAGGTGATGATGGTGAGCTGGTTGTAGTGAGGAGAAAGCAGGTGATGATGGTGAGCTGGTGGTAGTGAGGAGAAAGCAGGTGATGATGATGAGTCTCCTGGGACAATGTGAACATCAGATACAGCTCAGGTCAGTTTACCATCAGCTCTAAGAGAGATACGCTGAGATGTAAACAGAGAATATTAACAGGAAGTAGCAGCTGAATACAGCATGTGTCAGAATGAGTCCTGCTAACTGCTGCCAACCTCTCAGACTAACTCATTTAGAGTGGAAACAGGTCTGTAATGTGTGATGTTGCAGTGAGAGACACTGATTGGGCGTTTAGTAGCCAACATGCTGCTGCTGCTGGAGAATCACTGTGTTTCAGAGCGATAAGCTGAACGCTAACAGGCCCATTGAAGATGGTGATGATTACTGCCTCGCCTTCGCCTTGGACTGATATCTGTTAGCATGTCACGCACTGCATGTCATGTGTGTGTGTGTGTGTGTGTGTGTGTGTGTGTGTGTGTGTGTGTGTGTGTATCCATCAGGTGTGTTTTCCTCTCTGTGTGTGTTCATTTAGATGAGCTCGTTGCTCTATAAATGCACACTACAGTGTACAGGTGTTTTTATGAGCATATCTTGTGTGTGTTTGGGAACAGGTCAATTAATCGAAGATAATAATAATATATAAAATGAATCATGAGGTGCAGCTCTACTATTAATAAGATTAATACCATAAAACTTCAGTTAAAAGCTGAGTCCAACTAGACACTGAGTCCCTTATACTCGCCGGTGTGGCGACACGTTTTGACAAATAAACGCAGCGTAACTTTAGTCAATATGGACAACATGTTACACATTGTCAGATCGGTTAGATTCTCCACAATTCAATGGTCCAGTTAATTTTACGGAAACCAGGAGCACTAAAGTATATTTCATTCAAATTTATGGTTCTGTTGATTGCTGACCGCCCCGTTACCTCCCTGTCAGGATTTACACAAGAGTTTGTTTTTTTACGGCCAATATGGCCGTTAATATTCCAGATTCCATCCATATAGAACAACCACGGACATATGTTTTAAATAGCCATATAATAGCCTACATTTGACATAACTTGAAAATAATTGAAATGAAGAAGCAGTCTGAAAAATAAAATAAAAGGCTGGTCGATCCGATTTCATCATTTATCAAATTCAAAATAGTGTTGTGTGGCTCGCAGGCTGCAGCCGGACGAATAGTTTGAAGTTTCATTTATAACATTGATATTCAAATTATTATTAATACTTTACCGAAACATTGTGTTCAGTCCAACTCCTCTTCTGCACATAGATGAAATCATTATTTATATCATCATTGTAGAGTCATATTTACACCGTCAGCTGGTTGTATGAAGACGGTCTTTATTCACACACAGAGCGGACAGCTAGCAGAGGAGATATTCACTGAATTTAACAAAGAGTGTTATTTGATTAGAATCACAGCGGAGTGGAAGCATTTAAACTTTTGTATAATATAAGTTTATATTTAAGTTGTCTTGGCAACATATCTTACAATATTACGCTATTTAATGTGCTATTAATTAATTCATTTATTTATTTGTATATTTCCCAACGGACATATTGGCCGTTGATCATTTAATCTGGGACAACTACACGTGATAGCGGCTAAAAGGCGGTGTTATGTCAACGTTATTAAGCTTCTAAGCGTCAAACTATTGGGTACAGCGGTAAACCAGAGAGAAGAATAAAAAGTGGCGACTCATTCAGTCTTGTGAAGCGCTCATTGCATGGTGGAATATGATCTCAAAAAAGTACAAAATGCGAGTCTCCCTCAAAAATAATTAATAATAATAATTTTGAGGGAGAGTTGCATTATGTACTTTTTTGAGACCATATTCCACCCGAGCAATGAGCCAGTCACAAGACTGAATGAGCCCAAAACACCTGAAGGAACACCTGTATGTGATTACCACAGAGAACCCGCTTCTACTCCATTGTCTTCACTAAAAGTGGCGACTCCTTATTTTGAAGTGGTCATAAAGTCCGAATATGTGTCCTTTCCTCGATTATTTATATTCCTTTAGTCCGTAAGGGTCCACTGATCAAAAGAATCAAAATGATTTTTCATAAAAAATAATCCAAGTTGTGAATACTATCATGTGAAGTCCACGAAGAAATACAGGTGTCCCCACCTTTCTCTTTAGTTTTAGTTTTCACCCCGTTTCCGTTTCAGCCGGCGTTTCAGCTGGGTTTTAACAGAACGAGTGATTCATAATTGATATGTTATTCGATAGCTTCATTCTGGTTTAAATAATCAGTTTGATAGTATTTTTCTTTGCTGAGCATTAGTTTTTTGTGGAATCTATTTGTGGCAAATAGACGTCGATTTGAGTTCAGTGATTGAAGCAAATAAAAGCTGGGCTGTTAATTGCAGTTTTACGGTAAGTTTCAGTTATTTGATGTAGTGTGTTTCATTGTAATTCTGTCTTTGTGAGGACCAGTTTGAGTTTTGGAGAAAGGAGATTTATAGGAAGTGGACATTTTAGTCCTCATATTCTTCAAAGGTCTGTTTGAGGGTTAGCCTGAAACCTGGGGTTAGGTTAGGGTTGAGTTAGATCCATGTCCATAGAAGCCATCACAGGTATAGAAATGAGTGAGTGTAGAGAATGTGAAGCATCATCATGTTATTGCATGCAGGCGTTCCTACAGTCAATATTGATTTCTAGGAAAAACATTTATGTTGAAACATCAATGAATGTGTTCTCCCTATCCAGCTGCACATAATGAGCTCCCTGCCCAGGGCCATAGCTCATTTTGATTTCACTTTATGATCAGTGTATTGATCGCTGTGTGCTCGGCCTGGCCAACACTGAGCAGCTGGCAAGAAACTTTACATCGCTCATTAGATAGAAATCTGTACTCAAGCTAATTACATGTTAGGTAACAAACTCAACAGGATATAAACCAGTGAGAGAGCTTAATTAGAAAACAGCTGCTCTTTATTTGAATAAGAAGAAAAAGAGACGCCTACACTGACAGAATGATTGTTGGCTTGATGTTAAAATAATCAAATAAGGTCTCTTACACCACATCTAGCCCTGCGAGCAGTTTCATTTTGTAGTGAAAAATAATAGGACCCGTTTGGGCTCCTCCATCCTGCAGCCATCCTCTGTCCTGCTGCTCCTCCGTCCTGCTGCTCCTCCATCCTCCGTCCTGCTGCTCCTCCATCCTCCGTCCTGCTGCTCCTCCATCCTCCGTCCTGCTGCTCCTCCGTCCTGCTGCTCCTCCATCCTCCGTCCTGCTGCTCCTCCATCCTCCGTCCTGCTGCTCCTCCGTCCTGCTGCTCCTCCATCCTCCGTCCTGCTGCTCCTCCATCCTCCGTCCTGCTGCTCCGTCCTGCTGCTCCTCCATCCTCCGTCCTGCTGCTCCGTCCTGCTGCTCCTCCATCCTCCGTCCTGCTGCTCCTCCATCCTCCGTCCTGCTGCTGTCCTCCTCCGTCCTGCTGCTCCTCCATCCTCCGTCCTGCTGCTCCTCCATCCTGCTGCTGTCCTCCTCCGTCCTGCTGTCCTCCTCCGTCCTGCTGCTCCGTCCTGCTGCTCCTCCATCCTCCGTCCTGCTGCTCCTCCGTCCTGCTGCTCCTCCGTCCTGCTGCTCCTCCGTCCTGCTGCTGTCCTCCTCCGTCCTGCTGCTGTCCTCCGTCCTGCTGCTCCTCCATCCTGCTGCTCTCCTCCGTCCTGCTGTCCTCCGTCCTGCTGCTCCTCCGTCCTGCTGCTCCTCCGTCCTGCTGCTGTCCTCCTCCGTCCTGCTGCTCTCCTCCGTCCTGCTGCTCCTCCGTCCTGCTGCTCCGTCCTGCTGCTCCTCCGTCCTGCTGCTCCTCCGTCCTGCTGCTCCTCCGTCCTGCTGCTCCTCCGTCCTGCTGCTCCGTCCTGCTGCTCCTCCGTCCTGCTGCTGTCCTCCTCCGTCCTGCTGCTCTCCTCCGTCCTGCTGCTCTGTCCTGCTGCTCCTCCATCCTCCGTCCTTCTGCTCTCCTCCGTCCTGCTGCTCCTCCGTCCTGCTGCTGGCCTCCTTCTTCTGTTCTTCTTCTTGCTCGCATCATGTTTCCTTTCATTCAGCTGGATTCTTCCTCCTTTCCTGTTTTTCTCTCCATCCTGCTAACATCCTCTCTTCTATATTTTCCTTTTTTCCATTTCATCTCTTCACAGTTCCTCTTCGTCTTCCTCCTTGTTTGCCATTCTTCTTCTCTACATTCTCTCTGTCCTCTCTTACTCATCCTGTCATCTTCTCAAACCCTCATCTCATCTTCATCCTCATTACACCTTCGGCTATTTCACTTTCACGTCTTCTCCATTCCTTCTTTTTACCGACATCTACTCGTTTCTCTCATTTCATTTTCTTCTCTTCTAATCTCCTGTTTCTCCCCATCTGTGATTCCTCTCGTCTCCCATTCTTTTCCTTACCATCCTTAACCTTATCTTTCTTCTCTCCTTTCACAAATATTCTTTATAGCCCTTCCTCCTTTTCTCATCACTTTAGCCTCCTTTTCTTTTTTGTCCCTTCCCTTTGACGTTTCCTCTCCACTCATCCTACCATCCTCTCCTCTTCCTCTTCCTCCTCCCCTAAAACCAGTTTCCCTATCGGTTGTGCAGGTTTCTTTGTGTGTGTGTGTTTGTGTGTGTATGTGTGTGTTAGTGTGTGTGTGTGTGTGTGTGTGTGTTTTTGCGAGTCAAGCGACAGCTATATTAAACATTTTCCTCTCGTGAGCCGAGACAATTCATCCATCGCTCACGGCGAGAAGAGCAAAATGGCTACATCACATTGTGCCATTAATTTAATTAGCTTGTAATTGACATTTGAAATGCTTCATATTTAAATTAGATGGCCTGGCATCGCTATGAAAGTCACAGCAACTGAGGAATTGATTAAATCTCAGCAAAGCAGTGGAGAGAAAAAGAGAAAAGAGAGCATGTACTGTAAGAGAGAGTCCTACAGGAATGAGGAAGCAGGAGCTAGCCAGAGTTTAACGGAAAACAAGAGCAGTTTAGAGTGAAAGAGAAATATAGGGAGGTAGCATAAGAAAGGCAAACTAGGAGAGAGAAGTCAGAGAAACCCATATCTTTTTCTCACCAGATGTTGCAGAGGTTAGAGGTCATCATCACAGCATCCACTGGGAATACAACTGAGCAGCGTACCTGCTCCTGAAATGGCTGACGGCAGCTTCGTAGGAAACCACAGCAACATCTTTTAACATCAAATCAGTGTTGGCTGTATTCAATAATTGATCCAAAAAAAGAAAAATATATGTGCTTCATCAGGGCTTTCTGTGTAATGCCACATCAAAATACCAAACTGTCCTCATTCAAATTCACGGCACATATCGGCTGCTATACCCTGACTGACTTCATCTGCTGTCTGTGGTTTCGTGTGACACTACATGTTGTTTTCAAGCTAGTGTAAAGCTTACAGTATGACAAACACAGTTGTCATTACATGAACTTAATTACAAAACTGTGATAACCCTTGTTGTAGGATGCACAATGTCCAGATTGTTCCGTCCCCCGCTGTAGATATAAGCATGACCGTCTGTCTGTTGTAGATGCTGTTACTCTGCTATTGGACGACATACAGCTGAGCAGGGTTTCAGGTGTTTTGCAACAAAGATGAATTAGATTATATTCATATTCGCCGCCAGTAATTTGAATATACACTGCAACATCATCCATTTCATTTTTCATTGTCTTCAATCAGCAGTGAGCGGCTTGAAAGTTCGACCACTTTGTTCGCAATAAAAAAAACTGAAGTGCGACTGAACATTTTGATGGGTCGCACCGGAGCTCCTGACATTTAGCAGGTCCGTCTGTGTGTCAGACCGCGACCTCTACTCCCTGAGCATCATCACAACCATAAAACATATCATTTCTCAGAATGAAGAGAACTAAATGCTGAGACGTTACACCTGTCCTTGGTTCTGAACGGCCCAGAGCGACATCACCGGCGAGCACCGCTCCACCACCGGCGAGCACCGCTCCACCACCGCTCCACCACCGCTCCACCACCGTCCCCTCGGTCCCAGACACAGAATCCTGAGGCGTCGCCGGATTCATTCCACAAGTGGCGTGCTCCGATGATCGCCAAACAGCTGATCTGCTCTCAGCGTATCTCTCTCTCTCTGTTACTCGACCACTCACTCGCTACACAACCATTACATCACGCTACTCTGATACCAACGTAATATGTAACCGTGTGGATACCGGACGGTACCGTAGGAAGATCTGTTTAACTTCCTAACCAGTATGCAAACGGTAATAAAGGAGTCGATGTTAAAGTGATTTATGTTTGACTTTTGTTTTTAACCGTTGTATTGAATTGGTAGTGAATCGTGGAATTTCACTGGTATTGATATCAACTACTAAATGTCTGGTAAGATGACATCACTAAGGTAGGCCTATGGGAACTGACAAAATGCACCTAAATTATGAGCTGGTGCAACTAAAAGAAAAAGTTAGTCTGGAGCTCTGTGATTCAATATCTAATGATTACTTTTAGTTAGAAAATAGAAAGCCTCATAAGCAACTTTTAAGCCAGTCCAGGTTTCATTTTTAGCTCATGTCCCAATCTAAGTTTCTTTATAGATATCAAGCCAGTAGCCTACAGCTATAGGAGATTAGCCTTTCAAATACCAAGAACACTGTGATTTATATCAGAACCAGCCAATGTGTGCAGTGTGCAACGGGTGCTGACTTCCTGTTTAATCTACGTATGTTGCTCTGACCGTCTCATAATGACATTGGAGTTGGTTGAGACGGGTTGATAGTAGTTTATAATTCACTTAGCAGATAGTTGTTGGTCTGTTTCTTCAGTCCGGTATTCCTGTAGTCACATCGTAGTCAGGATGTGGAGGACCGGTCGCCATGCGCAGATATTATAGAAAGTTAAACTGTCTGTACCTGCTCTGAATACATCCATCAGTCCAGAGGGGGTGTGTGTGTGTGTGTGTGTGTGTGTGTGTGTGTGTGTGTGTGTGTGTGTGTGTGTGTGTGTGTGAGTGTGTGTGTGTGTGAGTGTGTGTGTGTGTGTGTGAGGTGTTTGCTAGAGAACAGATGATAAGATGAAGTGTGACAGAGTTACAGTTCAGACAGAACCTGAGAACGAGAAGTAATTGAGTTTCTACTGAGAGAGAGAAAGGGAGGCTGAGAGAGAGAGGGAGGCTGAGAGAGAGGGAGGGAGGCTGAGGGAGAGAGGCTGAGAGAGAGAGAGAGAGGCTGAGAGAGAGAGAGGGAGGCTGAGAGAGAGAGAGGGAGGCTGAGAGAGAGAGGGAGGCTGAGAGAGAGGGAGGGAGGGAGGCTGAGAGAGAGAGAGGGAGGCTGAGAGAGAGAGAGGGAGGCTGAGAGAGAGGGAGGGAGGCTGAGAGAGAGGGAGGGAGGGAGGCTGAGAGAGAGAGAGGGAGGCTGAGAGAGAGAGAGGGAGGCTGAGAGAGAGGGAGGGAGGCTGAGAGAGAGAGGGAGGCTGAGAGAGGGAGAGAGGCTGAGAGAGAGAGGGAGGCTGAGAGAGAGAGAGGGAGGCTGAGAGAGAGGGAGGCTGAGAGAGAGAGAGGGAGAGGCTGAGAGAGAGAGGGAGGCTGAGAGAGAGGGAGGGAGGGAGGCTGAGAGAGGGAGGGAGGCTGAGAGAGAAGGAGGGAGGCTGAGAGAGAGGGAGGGAGGGAGGCTGAGAGAGGGAGGGAGGCTGAGAGAGAGGGAGGGAGGGAGGCAGAGAGAGAGGGGGAGAGAGGGAGAGAGAGAGGCTGAGAGAGAGGCTGAGAAAGAGAGAGAGAGGCTGAGAGAGAGAGGGAGGCTGAGAGAGGGAGGGAGGTTGAGAGAGAGGCCGAGACAGGGAGGGAGGGAGGCTGAGAGAGAGAGGGAGGGAGGCTGAGAGAGGGAGGGAGGCTGAGAGAGAGGGAGAGAGAGGCTGAGAGAGAGGGAGGGAGGGAGGCTGAGAGAGGGAGGGAGGCTGAGAGAGAGGGAGGGAGGGAGGCTGAGAGAGAGGGGGAGAGAGGCTGAGAGAGAGGCTGAGAGAGAGGCTGAGAAAGAGAGAGAGAGGCTGAGAGAGAGAGGGAGGCTGAGAGAGGGAGGGAGGTTGAGAGAGAGGCCGAGACAGGGAGGGAGGGAGGCTGAGAGAGAGAGGGAGGGAGGCTGAGAGAGGGAGGGAGGCTGAGAGAGAGGGAGAGAGAGGCTGAGACAGGGAGGGAGGCTGAGAGAGGGAGGGAGGGAGGGAGGCTGAGAGAGGGAGGGAGGCTGAGAGAGAGAGAGGGAGGCAGAGAGGGAGGGAGGGAGGCTGAGAGAGAGAGAGGGAGGCTGAGAGAGAGAGGGAGGCTGAGAGAGAGAGAGAGAGAGGCTGAGAGAGAGAGAGGGAGGCTGAGAGAGAGGGAGGGAGAGGCTGAGACAGGGAGGGAGGGAGGCTGAGAGAGAAAGGGAGGCTGAGAGAGAGAGAGAGGGAGGCTGAGAGAGAGGGAGGGAGGGAGGGAGGCTGAGAGAGGGAGGGAGGCTGAGAGAGAGGGAGAGAGAGGCTGAGACAGGGAGGGAGGGAGGCTGAGAGAGAAAGGGAGGCTGAGAGAGAGAGAGAGGGAGGCTGAGAGAGAGAGAGAGAGAGAGAGGCTGAGAGAGAGAGAGGGAGGCTGAGAGAGAGAGAGAGGGAGGCTGAGAGAGAGAGAGAGAGAGGCTGAGAGAGAGAGAGGGAGGCTGAGAGAGAGAGGGAGGCTGAGAGAGAGAGAGAGGCTGAGAGAGAGAGGGAGGCTGAGAGAGAGAGAGGGAGGCTGAGAGAGAGGGAGAGAGAGGCTGAGACAGGGAGGGAGGGAGGCTGAGAGAGAAAGGGAGGCTGAGAGAGAGAGGCTGAGAGAGAGAGAGGGAGGCTGAGAGAGAGAGAGAGGCTGAGAGAGAGAGAGAGGGAGGCTGAGAGAGAGAGGGAGGCTGACAGAGAGAGGGAGGCTGAGAGAGAGAGAGAGGCTGAGAGAGAGAGAGGGAGGCTGGCTGAGAGTCTCTTCGTGTGATATCTGAGTGAGTGTGAAGAAGAGTGTAGAGAGCCAGGATGACGCCATGTCAGCACTTTTCATCTGTTCTCAAAGGAGCCCTTTTTTTTTTACCCACGCACGCACGCACGCACGCACGCACGCACGCACGCACGCACGCACGCACGCACGCACGCACGCACGCACGCACGCACGCACGCACGCACGCACGCACGCACGCACGCACGCACACACACACACACACACACACACACACACCAGCCAGGTACCGGCTGCTTCTTGGTCCTCCAGCTCTTTTAATATTCTCTCAGCAGCAGTTTTTCAAAGTAAAGTCCGTCACAGCGACGCTGTCGGAGGAAACAGAGATACTGGAGCTACCAGGAAAATCTCTTTCATTGCTACTTATAATTAAAGTTTAAGGTTATACCTACACTTTAAAGATTATTAATAATCTTTATTTAAAAATAAATTAGGCCTGTCAAAGTTAACGTGATAATAACGCGTTAACGCAGATTTGTTTTAACGCCACTAATTTCTTTAACGCATTAACACAGTGGATCTTTGGCTCAGTTTTAAAGCTGGAGTGAAGATACTGGCATCATTACTCTTTTATTTTGGTATCTTGGTATTAAGATGAGAGTTCAGGAGGGAGTATGGAGACGGGATTAGAACTGAGAGATAAATAATGAAAATACAGAGCAAAGAAACGTCCTCATCTTCTCCATCTTTCTTATAGTGAAATATATATATTGTTTCTTTTCCCCTCTCTCCCTCCTTCTCTCCTTCATGCTGGATTCATTCCCTTCACCTCAGTGGAGATCTGAAAGGTCACTGACCTTCATCACCAAACGCATTACAACCACCACACAGGTAGGTGTGTGTGTGTGATTCTCTCTCTCTATACGGAGGATAAAAACCTGTTGACCTTCCTCTGATAAAGGTTTATGTTTTCTATCTCTTTCTGAACCTACTCATCACTTAAAAGGGTTTAGGACTAGATGTTCTAAAGCCTGAAAACAGAGACATGAGGAGGAGCAGAAGTCTAGTTTTCTCTCAGAACACTTGAAATACAATATGCTGAAAGGTTATTATGGGATTTTTGCCCAATGATGCTAAAAACGTTCTGCCTACTGCAGCTTTAAGGGATGAACAGAAAATGTTTGTATGTGTTGTTCTGGAGGGCATAAACTACATATGTTGTATTTAATCTGGAGGACCTGGTGGGTTAACAGAGCTACACTTTCTAACTGTCCATCTGATGTAAATACAGCTGAAAATCTGCACCTCCTAGTCACTGTTTTATTTTAATTATACATAACCTTACCTTAAATGTGCCTAAATAGCTAGTTTATGCAATGAATGCTATAAAATGCGAAGATACAACAAAGTGCCGTTAATATGTGAGGGAGTAAGGAGGGAATATGTCAATCACAGACAGAGAGACAGCACCATAATATTTACTGCTCTGAAGCCTGTACAGCATGTGTCACAATGAAGTAAAACATCAACCTATGATTAACGCTGACTGGTCCTCTGCCACTTGTGTTTGGATGTGCTGACCCTTATAAATTCTCACGTTCACAGGCAGTCGTAAAATAAATCAGAATTTTCCCGTGAAGTTGTTTAAAGGCGGCAGTTGTTGATTGTTTGAATTCATATGCGAGCGATTATATTTCCATTTGTTACGACAGGCCTTTCTAACCACTCGTGATGATGTTTCGTGGTACAAGCTGTCATTTTCACAACAGTCAGTTGTTAAAGCTTGTTGCTTCACAAATGTAATCCAAGCACAAAATAAAACCTTTAAAAACGCTGTCATTTTGTCAGCCAAACACCACGGATTTGGGGGGCGGAGATAAAGAATAAACGTCAATCCTGATTTTCGATGGTCGAGATCAAAAGTCAGGTTTCATCGATTTCAGATTTAGAACGGAAATTGTGAAACCCCGATTGATTTGCTATTGAAATGAATGAGGAGGTTGTTTTTTGACACAGTGCTGCTAAGAAATGCTAATCTAAACCCAAACCTCTTACCTCATACTAAACATACAGGTGTGTGTGTGTGTGTGTGTGTGTGTGTGTGTGTGTGTGTGTGTGTGTGTGTGTGTGTGTGTGCCTGAGCATCTGTTGATTGCAGTCGGATGGAAAAACAATTGGAAACGCCTCTCTAGCTGATAGATCCATGTAATCAGCAGTTACAAAGTGAGCGGTGTTCAGAATAACAATGTTTTTGCAACACAGCTAGTTACCATATAGATAAGACAGACACAACTCCTCCATCCTGGTACTTTGGTCCGACATTAGAATGCAATCAGGGCCTCACATCTGCTCGCCACAGCCTCTTTAGCTGAGCAGTTCCAGGTTATTGACTGGCATTTAAGAATGTGTAATCCAAAGGTGAACAAACCTGAAGCTGCCATTGCACAGTGTACTGTACAGTGTACATATGTACTGTAGTAGTAGTAGTAGTAGAAGTTGTGCTGTATAGGATGAGGGAGAGGGCTCCACTTTAATTATCATTTAATTAGTGAGTTATTAGTTTAATTATAAACTGTATTTATTTCCTCAGCTTGAGTCAAAGACATGTTTTCTGTCCTGGCTCAGTCTTTGCCACCAGTCTGACCATTGACAGTCTCTGGTGTCGACCAAGTCCTGTTGTTGTTCTTCTTCTTCTTCTTCTTCTTCTTCTTCTTCTTCTTCTTGTGATAGGTTAAATTACATTAAGACCCTGCTGTTGTATCACAATCAGTACGCCGTGGGTGGGCGTATCAACATTGCTCACGCTCCCCCTGCTTATATATTATACATTATATTATACACCAAATGAGGGATGTTAATAATTAACCGTTTAACCATTACCATGCTATGCTAACCATGCTATCGGTTAAACAGTTAAAAGAAATATTAAAAATGAATTGAAAAGCTGAGCAAAACTAAGAGAAACAAGTAGAAGCAGCGTCCGGAAATGAAACCAAAACATAGCAGCAGAGTTTTCGTCAGTCGGCTCAGAGGCTGTGAAAAAACGCTCAGAACGGCAGCGAAACCCAGATTTTCATAAACTGCATCAAC
>CAKAOJ020000197.1:752500-802500 GCA_916701645.2 Sebastolobus alascanus | reverse complement strand
CTCCTCTCCTCCTCTCCTCCTCCTCTCCTCTCCTCTCCTCTCCTCTCCTCTCCTCTCCTCTCCTCTCCTCTCCTCTCCTCTCCTCTCTCCTCCTCGCCTCCTCTCCTCTCTCCTCTCCTCCTCTCCTCTCCTCTCCTCTCCTCCTCTCCTCCTCTCCTCCTCCTCTCCTCCTCTCCCCTCTCCCCTCTCCTCTCCTCTCCTCTCCTCTCCTCTCCTCTCCTCTCCTCCTCTCCTCCTCTCCTCCTCTCTTCCTCTCCTCTCCTCTCCTCTCTCCTCTCCTCTCTCCTCCTCTCCCCTCTCCCCTTTCCTCTCCTCTCCTCTCCTCTCCTCTCCTCTCCTCTCCTCTCCTCTCCTCTCCTCTCCTCTCTCCTCCTCTCCTCCTCTCTTCCTCTCCTCTCCTCTCCTCTCTCCTCTCCTCTCCTCTCTCCTCCTCTCCTCTCCTCTCCTCTCCTCCTCTCCTCTCCTCTCCTCCTCTCCCCTCCTCTCCTCTCCCCTCTCCTCTCCTCTCCTCTCCTCTCCTCTCCTCTCCTCTCCCCTCCTCTCCTCCTCTCCTTTTTAACAGCCCAAACGAGGAATAATCTCTTTGTCATTGTAGTGAAGCGGTTCTTTCTGATGACCTAGCTTCGGCACCGTGTTCCTCCCCGGGCGAGGAGCTAAATTACAGCAACCTTCACATCGAGCAAAGAGCATCGCAGAGAAAATTGTCTCTCTTTGGGAAAAAATTCTATCTCAATTTAGTCCTGAAATAACAGAGCAAGGAAGCCAGAGGGAAGATACAACCCCTCTATCCCACCTAAACATGGTTTTATAAAAAGGGCTATTCTTTCATATCCTGTTGTCCCCTGAATCTCCGACTTCTCTCCATATCTTCCTCTCTTTTGGTCCTCATTCTGTAGAAATCTCTTTCCTCATCTTCCTAATAGATCATCTGCTCTCAGCTCTGTTTGTCCACTCATGTCTTTAGATCTGTGTTTCTTTTCTTACGTTTTTCTCTTTCTTGAAACACACTTGTCATCCTATGTTGAAGCTGTTGAAATTCCTTCTGGTCACTGATGGAGGTCGGTAGAGGCCGATATATCACTTTGTTCCTAATTTCCTGTTTTAAAGGAACAACGTTTGGCAGTGCAGATTCTGATCTCTCAGTGAAAACCCCACCGATGTCTGTAGACTGAGTGGAAGCAGAGCAATTATCTCTAAACGTTTGGTGAAAAATGTTTGTGTATAACATCTTGAAAAATCATCATAGTTTGACATGAAAATAATTGGATTGTAGTTGTAGAAAGAAGCATCTCAAAGCTCTAAATGTATTTACAAGGAAAGTCTGCAACACTGTGCAGAGTAGAAGTGTGAGCTTAGGAACACTAATTATTATTGAAAACACTTTTAGATGTTAAACAAATGCCAAACTATATGTAAAGTATATCACACACACACACATGAATAAAGCTCTCCGCTCAGTAGGTTGGCGTGCTCGTTGGCGTGCTCGTTGGCGTGCTCGTTGGCGTGCTTGTTAGTAGCTGAACAGTTACAGTTGATTGTTGCTCTGTAGAGAAGCTGTTACACAGACAATTATCCTTTAGCCAATCGCTTTGCAGCATGTTGATAGATCACACACACACACACACACACACACACACTCACAAACACATAAACATGCAATAGTACATGTGAATGCAAAAAATACAGTCAGTGACCTGAATGCAGATGTGAAGTGCACCCAGCATACGCTCCCACACACATGCACATTTCCACAATACACACCTAAACACACAGAGTATTGCACATAATGTGTACAGACAAACACACACACACACACACACACACACACACACACACACACACACACACACACTGAGGGCAGGCTGATCTGACTGAGAGGGAATGATTTCTCCGTATACTCATCTCAGGCTCCGTGATTATGGCCATCGGTAGAAATGGCAAATAATGGCGGCAATGTGCTGTGAAATGAACCCCATTTTGTGTGTGTGTGTGTGTGTGTGTGTGTGTGTGTGTGTGTGTGTGTGTGTGTGTGTGTGTGTGTGTGTGTGTGTGTGTGTGTGTGTGTGTGTGTGTGTGTGTGTGTGTGTGTGTTACTGTGACACTTTCTCTCTCACACACACACACAGTCTGACTGTGTGTGTGTGTGTGTGTGTGTGTGTGTGTGTGTGTGTGTGTAGAGCTGGGTGAAAGAGAGGATGACGGTCCACAGAGGTTAGAGAGAGAAACAAGAGATGAGTGAAGATCATGAACCCACTGAGTGTGTGTGTGAGAGAGAAAGTGTCACAGTAACACACACACACACACACACACACACACAGTCAGACTGTGTGTGTGTGTGAGAGAGAAAGTGTCACAGTAACACACACACACACACACACACACACACACACACACACACACACACACACACACACACACACACACAGTCAGACTGTGTATTAAAGTCTACCTGATGTTTCCTGACAGGTTATTTCTAAACTTATAAAGCCAGAGTGCATTAAAGACACTGATGGTTTTGGATCAGCTGGATTAAAAATGATTCTGTTAGTAAACATGATGATGTATTTCTGTGGGTGGTACCGGTGTTACTTGGTGTTACCGGTATTTCTGAGATTGGTACCGGTGTTACGTGGTGTTACCGGTATTTCTGAGATTGGTACCGGTGTTACGTGGTGTTACCGGTATTTCCGTGGGTGGTACCGGTGTTACTTGGTGTTACCGGTATTTCCGTGGGTGGTACCGGTGTTACTTGGTGTTACCGGTATTTCTGAGATTGGTACCGGTGTTACGTGGTGTTACCGGTATTTCTGAGATTGGTACCGGTGTTACGTGGTGTTACCGGTATTTCCGTGGGTGGTACCGGTGTTACGTGGTGTTACCGGTATTTCTGTGGGTGGTACCGGTGTTACGTGGTGTTACCGGTATTTCTGTGGTTGGTACCGGTGTTACGTGGTGTTACCGGTATTTCTGAGGTTGGTACCGGTGTTACGTGGTGTTACCGGTATTTCTGTGGTTGGTACCGGTGTTACGTGGTGTTACCGGTATTTCTGAGGGTGGTACCGGTGTTACGTGGTGTTACCGGTATTTCTGTGGGTGGTACCGGTGTTACGTGGTGTTACCGGTATTTCTGAGGGTGGTACCGGTGTTACGTGGTGTTACCGGTATTTCTGTGGGTGGTACCGGTGTTACGTGGTGTTACCGGTATTTCTGAGGGTGGTACCGGTGTTACGTGGTGTTACCGGTATTTCTGTGGGTGGTACCGGTGTTACGTGGTGTTACCGGTATTTCTGTGGTGGTACCGGTGTTACGTGGTGTTACCGGTATTTCTGTGGGTGGTACCGGTGTTACGTGGTGTTACCGGTATTTCTGTGGGTGGTACCGGTGTTACGTGGTGTTACCGGTATTTCTGTGGGTGGTACCGGTGTTACGTGGTGTTACCGGTATTTCCGTGGGTGGTACCGGTGTTACTTGGTGTTACCGGTATTTCTGAGATTGGTACCGGTGTTACGTGGTGTTACCGGTATTTCTGAGGGTGGTACCGGTGTTACGTGGTGTTACCGGTATTTCTGTGGTTGGTACCGGTGTTACTTGGTGTTACCGGTATTTCTGAGGATGGTACCGGTGTTACGTGGTGTTACCGGTATTTCTGTGGGTGGTACCGGTGTTACTTGGTGTTACCGGTATTTCTGAGGGTGGTACCGGTGTTACGTGGTGTTACCGGTATTTCTGTGGGTGGTACCGGTGTTACGTGGTGTTACCGGTATTTCTGAGGGTGGTACCGGTGTTACGTGGTGTTACCGGTATTTCTGTGGGTGGTACCGGTGTTACGTGGTGTTACCGGTATTTCTGTGGGTGGTACCGGTGTTACGTGGTATTACTGGTATTTCTGTGGGTGGTACCGGTGTTACGTGGTGCTACCGGTATTTCTGTGGGTGGTACCGGTGTTACGTGGTGTTACCGGTATTTCTGAGGGTGGTACCGGTGTTACGTGGTGTTACCGGTATTTCTGTGGGTGGTACCGGTGTTACGTGGTGTTACCGGTATTTCTGTGGTTGGTACCGGTGTTACGTGGTGTTACCAGTATTTCTGAGGTTGGTACCGGTGTTACGTGGTGTTACCGGTATTTCTGTGGTTGGTACCGGTGTTACGTGGTGTTACCAGTATTTCTGTGGGTGGTACCGGTGTTACGTGGTGTTACCAGTATTTCTGTGGTTGGTACCGGTGTTACGTGGTGTTACCGGTATTTCTGAGGGTCGAGCAAATAATTCTCTGAACAGGTTCACTAATGCTGGCTAGCAAGTTTTGTTGGCTTGTTTTTTTAACATTAGCTGGTGTTACGTTGTTTTACGCGATATTACATGGTGTTATGCAGCGTTGCGAGGGTTTTACGCGGTTTTACGCTGTGTTACGTGGTGTTACGTGGTGTACGCAGCATGTCGTTGTGTTACACGGTTTTACGCGGTGTACACAGCATTACGTGGTGTTATGCGATGTTACGCGGTGTTACCGGTGTTACGCGGTTTTACGCAGTGTTAACTCGGTGTTGCATTGTGTTACGCGGCATAACGTGGTGTTACACGTTTTTTTACGCGGTGTTACCGGTGTTACCTGGTGTTACACGGTTTTACGCAGTGTTAACGCGGTTTTACATTGTGTTAACGCGGTGTTACTTGGTGTTATGCAGAGTTAGGCGGTGTTACTCGGTGTTATACGGTTCTACGCGGTGTTACGTTGTGTTACGCGCCATTACGTGGTGTTAACGATGTTACGCAGTGTTACCGGTGTTATGTGGTGTTACATTGCATTACACGGTAATGAAGGATCCATAAAGTTAACCTTTATTACATCAATTGAATATTTTTACTAGGGATGCACCGATTTCAGTCCCGATAGTTATACCTGGGCTTTGGGTATCGGCAGATACCGAGTACCGATCCGATAACAGTGTTTAATTAATCAGCTGTATGTCTCACTGTGTGGAAGTGACTGCGATCATTCTGTTATGTGTAAGGAAACATCAGGCTTGAGGTAAACATTATTTTCCAAACTTTGTAAAACTAAATACAACAAATAAATATGTAGATATAAATAGATTTAATTGTTCTTTATTATTGCATACTGGACTGAACCGGGGAATAAGAAGCATTTTCCCCACTTTGCACCTCCCCCATACTGCCAAAGCAAAACTGTTGAGAGTCCTGAACATTATCACCTCTTCCTGCTCTGAATACAGGTGAAGTTCACCAACAAGTTGATCTAGATCTCAGCGACACACTTGAAGTGTTCCTCCAGTTCTGTTTCCTCTGCATCTCTGCATGGAGCCAGTTTACCGGTTAATTGCGTCTCCATGTCCGACCATCATTGGTTACACTGCTCACTGTTTTCTGCCGGCCTTCAAGCTTCTGTCCCAGCGAGCCTTCGTTCTCTCATCTCAGTGTCTATAAGACCCTGCATTGCATTTCTTTATTGTCTGGTGAAATCGGTGTCTGGAACAAAACCGCCATGACTTGATTTGAGCTTATTTTAGAGTTGCAGCTGTTTTTTCCTTTCTCTTCCTCTTTCTCTATTTCCCCCTTTAGAGGTGTTTTATCTATCCATCCATCATCCATCCATCCTCACACTCAGATGCTTGTTAAAGATGGAAGCAGTCATCCTAAAGAAAATAACAGTAAGCCTCTGTGATACTCTTTTCTGTATTTTCTGCTCTCACTCAGATCCAGCTTCATCACAGTGAGTTGCCGTCTAGTTTGAAGTATTGAAATGAGAGCAGAGTATTATATTAGCTGTGTATGATATAAAATTCTGTCTAAAGTGATGGCTGCGCTGAGCGTCGCTCTTCTTTTGAGTCATTTTTAGTCGTTTGAGGAGACAAAATGCTGCTCGGCGCGCTAACAGGCCCTCCGATGAGCGGTTGGTCTCTACGGTGAGCTCACACTCTCTGGTTCACAGCTGTGATGATACCAGTGTGTTTAGATGTGTAGAACCTGGTCTAAACCTACGAGAGAAATGAAATGCTGCTAGTTTCTTTTTGTGACTTTCACATGCAAGGCCCATGGGGTCGCAGGTTGAGCTGTTTATATGAGACGTTGATGCTTTGAGATAGAATCCTGTCTATAAAGAGAAATGTATAATTCAACTTTAAGTAACCAACATTCAACATTTTTGGAAAATTGACTCAATGGTTAAACCTTGTGTAACATTTAGGGGGATCTATTGGCAGAAATGGAATATAATATACATTACACCTTAGCCCAAATAAAATACATGGCTCCTACACACCAGCCTCTAACTGCTTCTGGTAGAAGACAGAACAATTCCCAAACAATGTTTAAAGGAGCCTTAACAAATGCAAAAAAACAAAACAAAAACAAAACTATAACAGATATCCTTAAACATACGTATTCATAACTCATGCAATATTTCTTATTGCGTAGCGTATAGTCAACACAATCTGTAGCTTCACATTAAAGACAATAAATAATAATAATTTTGGTCTTTGTTTGAAGACTGACAGAACCCTTTTTTTAAATCAGGAAAGGCTGTTAGAATCCTTCCAAGTGTCCATGATCCACGCGGTGCTGTAGAATCCACAACTACAACATCATCTCCAGCTGTGAAATTTCTGTTTTCCTTCATCCATCTTTTTTGTTCTTGCAACAGTAGTTTTAAGCCATAAATGATGAGGACTTGGCTGTTTAGTGTTCAGATGACGGCCCTTCTTCCACAGAATGAGGTCTAGACGTTTACTGTGTTTGGTTACATTAGATGTTTCTTTGGTGGCGCTACTTTGCGTCAAGCTCTGACTTCCTCAGAGGAGCAATCATTTGCACCGGCGTTGAGCGACGCTTTGTCTTTGTTCTTCTTGTTAATTTGTGCCAGATGTTGTGTAGATCTGTCCTGCTCCCTTTCGCTCTGTCTCTCAACTTCATTCCTTCCTTGAGGATGAGGAGCCAGTCGCTTCTTCCGTTGACTACTAATAGGATCCTTTTCATCAGTGGAAACAGGCTTGCTTCTCACCGATGATACACAGGATAGTTGACACTTTGGCTATGCTGCTGTCGAGTCCATTAAGTGAGTCAGGAATCTCCTCAAAGAGATTATTTGAAAAGTTTTCCTCCAGTGGATTAGTAGAGGTGACTTCTGCAAGACTATCCACAACCTTTTTAGGTTTCTTCTCTGCAGCTTTGGGTTTTGGTTTATTGTCCTTCTGTTCTCTCCTTTTCAGCCGTCTCCTGTCAACAATTGTTCTGTTGACAGTAACTGCAGGTTAGCCGCTCTCACTCTGCTTGTCATTGTTTCCTTGTAATGGACCATTTATCACCCAATAAGGTTGTGACAGCATACGGTCCATCTCCATGTTGATCACCTTCCAAGGTTCTGTCAACTTGGATGCATTGGTGCTGATTAACAAGTCAACATCCGCTCTTATACGAGGAATCTGAACACCGTTGAGGCCACTTCGCCAGCTCCTCATCACTGATGTTGCTGTCTATCGACACATCTTTTCTGTGTAAACACATCAGGAAGCTCGTAGACGTGCTTCCCAGACAATTCTGCGATTTGCAAGCCATTAATAATGCAGTATGTTACTGCTTTATTATGACCATGGTGCGTAGATGAATTTCAGTTCTTCGCCCTTCAGTGTTTTACATTACATACATTTCTAGGGACTTTAACTTTGGAAAATCTCTAAATTAATACAGTAAAATGTTTGATTTTCAGCAAGTATGTAGTCAGAGATGTAAGTAACACAGTCTGTGTGCTCAGGGAGACGGCACTCAGCAGTCCATTAGCTTTTTGCTACCAATATTAGCTGCTCTGATTCAACAATGTTGAGTAGAAAAAACGTGCATGTAGGCTGAAATTCAACCGTGGTGTTGTTCTGTCGGGAGATGAAATGACTTAACGTAAAGTCCGCTAGCCGCTAGGCTAATTCATGGAGTGTAAAATACCACCGCCATGCAGGAAGTGCTCTGAGTATCTTTATTATTCTCTTATATGTATTGTCTTTATCCATCCATGGTCAGCTCCATCGGGGCCGTTTCAATGCATTTAACATAAATGTCAGTATATGGGTGCTCTACAGTTGTAGCGTCGGCCCATTTGACCACGGAGACGAGAGCGACGGCCGGCTCGACCGCACGTTACCGCGATACGATAACGTTTCCTGTCCGTGACAGAGTTAGCATGCAGCTTTAGCCGTGATGTCTAGCTCTGCTTTTCCTGCAATGTGTGAAACCCAAAGTGTTTCCATCCTTTACTGGATGTGTAGTGTTTACCACGCTGGATTTAACATGTGAGGGTGCAGGTCGTATCCACGACGACCCTCCAACGTTTTATACTTTCTGAGGTTTGTTTTGGTTGACGGATACGGAACGGATATGACGTCATGTTACTCAGACTACCACAATAAAAGCTGTAACTTCCTTCTACCTCCACATAGACTGAGATGAAGCAGATATATCGATTCTGGTGTTAAAACATCTATTTAGAAATCATAAAAACAAATCGATCAATCTTCAATGTTGGATGCTTTGAACCAGTTTTTGGAGTGACTAGAATCTGCCGCTTCTCCTCATTCATAAAGTGTTTTTTGCTATTTTCCTCTTTGTCTTATTCTCTTTCCTCCTGTAGAAAGCTTCCGGTCCTGGTCCTGGTCCCGGTCCCGGTCCCGGTCCCGGTCCCGGTCCTGGTCCTGGTCCTGGAGCAGGTCCTGGTCCTGGTCCTGGTCCTGGTCCTGGTCCTGGTCCCCGTCCCCCCTCTACTCCCCCCATGGCCCGGTCCTCCTGCTGTCCTCACCTCCTCTCTCCTTTTAATGGTATCTGATCATTTTTAAAGGCTAGTCAGCAAAAAGCCTCAGCGACACTGAGCTCCACTTTAGCCTCATTAAGTCCAATTATGTGCGTTGTCCTTCAGCAGAGTTCAGAGTGCTGCATCGTACCAGCAGCTGCACACTATGTAAAATACTATTATTTCTAGATTCTTTATAGGCCTCTTTTATTTGCTTCTTCACCTTTTACCATTATTATACTATACTATACTATTATATTATTACCTTTTGCTGCATTTCAAGATTCAAGAGATTCAAGATTCCTTTATTGTCACTACACAAAGTAGAGCGAAATTTGAAGCAGTCCTGATGGTGCAATCACGCATAACATACAGTATAAAAGAAGTTTAATCTAAACTACTATAAAATAAGTAAATATATATATATATATATAAAAGAAAAGTAAATATATATATATATATATCTAACTCGAAATGTTGGTCTATGATACAATATATACAATACAATACAATACAGTACGGTCGAGGCAGTATACAGTACAATCAAGTCAATGATTTACCATCATTCAAAACATTATTGATCATCATCTAACCCTAACCCTATGGAGTAATATTAGTTTTAAAATGGTCACAAAAATGTATTACATGATCTACAAAATGAAAAATAAGTTTTGCAAATGTGTACAACGATTTGTGTGTAATTTTGGGTACTCACAAATGTGTGTTCCAATCTACACACACATAGTAATCAATTTGAACACACGTAAAACTGTTTTACAAATGCACACATCACAACCTGATTAAATATTCATATTTTACGTTCAGATTTTTAACTTCAACTTCACATATCTGATCATTCTTGCTTTTGAAAAGCTTCCTGTGTGCGCACAGACCGCCTGATACGCACGGATCAGGTTACATTGAGACTTTTTTCACGTCTCCAGCTTCACAGATCCACAAATGTATGCTGCGTTTAAGTACTGGTGGAAAACTGGGACATCTGGGCTTTCGGTGAAATTGTGTATAATTTCAAAGTGGGAAAGACGATATAATATTGAGCTTAAGACTGTCATATTTACATTGAAAAGCAACGTTTTGTTTACAACAGGTGGTTTAGTTTATACTAACTTCAGAGGATGAGCCATCGGGTTCCTCAATGGCGTTCTCTCCTGTCTGCAGAAGAACAAGTCCACCACCTAGCAGTCGCTTATTCAAACCATATATTTACATTTATAGGCTACTGTATTGAGTATATAGTTGGTAAATGTGTGTGTTCTAATGTATTCTTTCTATTGAGAAAATCGTCTTTCCCACTTTGAAATTACCCGCGTTTTCACCAAAAGCCCAGATGTCCCAGTTTTCCACCAGTGCTTAAACGCATCATGCATTTCTTGATCTGTGGAGCTGGAGACGTGAAAATAGTCTCAAAACTCCACATGCAAATGTAACCTGATCCGTGCGTATCAGGCGACACATGCACATATAGGAAGATTTTCAAAAGCAAAAATGATCAGATCTGTGAAGTTGAAGTTAAAAACTGAAGGTAAAATATGAATGGTTATTCAGGTTGTGATGTGTGCATTTGTAAAACAGTTTTCCATCAATCAATCAATCAATTTTATTCAAAGTGCAGAATCACCATGCAGCATGGTCCCAATACACTTTACAATTAAAAAAATAAATTGTTGAATGGTTGTTCAGAACATGGTGGCTTATGGTTTAATAATATGGTAATAATATAATATCATGTCATGTTCGCTGACACCGATATATTCGGTCAGGCTCTAGTTTAATTACAGCTACTTTAAAGGACTGTGGTACATAGCCTGTTAGTAAAGACACATTGATCATATCCAGTAAAGAGGTGCTAACTAAGGGTAGACCTTCTTTAAGCAGCCTAGTTGGGATGGGGTCTAAGAGACAGGTAGATGAAGAGATCACTGAAGTCAATTTGTTGAGGTCGATGGGAGAAAAGCAGTCTATATATATATATATATATATATATATATATATATATATATAGACTGCTATATATATATATACCGTGTTTTACAGTTGTCTCTAAGGTTCCTAGGTTTGAGGGTAAATCGGTACCAGTTGAGGGTAGGAGATGATTAATTAAATAAGCTCATGAAGTCAGTACTACTGAGGGTTGTAGGAATACATGGCTCAGTAGAGCTGTGGCTCTCTGTCAGCCTGTCTACAGTGCTGAAAAGAAACCTGGGATTGTTCTTATTTTTCTCTATTAATGATGAGTAATAAGCTGCTCTGGCATCACGGAGAGCCATCCCTATATGTTTTAAGACTAGCTTGCCAGAATAAACGAGATTCCATTTCCTTTTCTTGATGTTTGCTTTCATTTGCTGGTTTTGAGGGTTATACTATGGAGCTAATTTCTTTTGTTTTATTATATTCTTTTTTAGATCGACCCCTGGCATTGCAGACTGGAATCTAGGTAGGTGGAACCTTACCTTGCTGGCGGGAAATGGAGCTGGTGCAGGAGATGGAACAGTATAGTTTATTTCTTCTTATCATTGGTCTCAGTTACAATTACCCAGAAAAGAAAGAGGATAGAATTACAATAAACGATAAAAAGTCATAGTATGATATGTTGAAAGAAGTCAAAAAAAGTCATAGATAGCATGTCGACAAAAGTCAAAAAAAGTCATAGTATAGTATGTCGAAAAAAGTCATAGCATATGTCGAATAAAGTCATAAAATAGTTATAGTATAGCATGTCAAAAAGCCATAAAGTCATAGTATAGCACGTAGAAAAAAATTCATGAAATAATATAGTAAGTCGGAAAAATTTCATGAAAAAAAGTCATGGTATAGTATGTTGAAAAATTTCATGAAAAAAAATTCATAGTATAGTATGTCAAAAAACTTTACGAAAAAAGGTCATACTATAGTATGTCGAAAAATGTCACGTAAAAAAGTCATAGTATAGTATGTCGAAAAATTTCACGAAAAAAAGTCAAACTATAGTATGTCGAAAAATTTCACGTAAAAAAGTCATAGTATAGTATGTCGAAAAATTTCACGAAAAAAAGTCAAACTAGTATGTCGAAAAATTTCACGAGAAAAAGTCATAGTATAGTATGTCGAAAAATTTCACGAAAGAAAGTCATAGTGTAGTATGTTGAAAAATTTCACGAAAAAAAGTCAAACTAGTATGTCGAAAAATGTCACGTAAAAAAGTTATAGTATAGTATATTGAAAAATTTCACGAAAAAAAGTCAAACTATAGTATGTCGAAAAATTTCACGAGAAAAAGTCATAGTTTAGTATGTCGAAAAATTTCACAAAAAAAGTCATAGTATAGTATGTCAAAAAATTTACGAAAAAAGATCATACTATAGTATGTCGAAAAATTTCACGAAAGAAAGTAATAGTATAGTATTTCGAATAATTTCACGAAAAAAAGTGATAGTATAGTATGTCGAAAAATGTTACGCAAAAAATGTCATAGTATAGTATGTCGAAATCGTTCACGCAAAAAAGTCATAGTATAGTATGTCAAAAAACTTTACGAAAAAAGATGATACTATAATATGTCGAAAAATTTCACGAAAGAGTCATAGTATAGTATGTAAAAAAATGTACGAAAAAAGATCATACTATATGTCGAAAAATGTCACGTAAAAAAGTCATAGTATAGTATGTTGAAAATTTCACGAAAAAAGTCATAATATAGTATGTCGAAAAATTTCACGAAAGAAAGTCATAGTTTAGTATGTCGAAAAATTTCACGCAAAAAAAGTCATAATATAGTATGTCGAAAAATTTCACGCGAAAATAGTCATAGTATAGTATGACGAAAAATTTCACGCAAAAAAAGTCATAGTATAGTATGACGAAAAATTTCACGCAAAAAAAGTCATAGTATAGTATGTCAAAAAATGTACGAAAAAAGATCATTCTATAGTATGTCGAATAATTTCACGAAAGAAAGTCATAGTATAGTATTTCGAAAAATTTCACGAAAGAAAGTCATAGTATAGTATTTCGAAAAATTTCAAGAAAGAAAGTCATAGTATAGTATGTTGAAAAATTTCACGAAAAAAAGTCAAACTATAGTATGTCGAAAAATGTCACGTAAAAAAGTTAAAGTATAGTATATTGAAAAATTTCACGAAAAAAAGTCAAACTATAGTATGTCGAAAAATTTCACGAGAAAAAGTCAGTTTAGTATGTCGAAAAATTTCACACAAAAAAAGTCATAGTATAGTATGTCAAAAAATTTACGAAAAAAGATCATACTATAGTATGTCGACAAATTTCACGAAAGAAAGTAATAGTATAGTATTTCGAATAATTTCACGAAAAAAAGTGATAGTATAGTATGTCGAAAAATGTTACGCAAAAAATGTCATAGTATAGTATGTCGAAATCTTTCACGCAAAAAAGTCATAGTATAGTATGTCAAAAAACTTTACGAAAAAAGATGATACTATATGTAGAAAAATTTCACGAAAAAAAGTGATAGTATAGTATGTCGAAATCTTTCACGCAGAAATAGTCATAGTATAGAATGTCGAAAATTTTCATTAGAAAAGGCATAGTATAGTCTGTCGATTAATTTGATGGAAAAAAAACTCAGTTTAAAATTTCGAAAATTTTCATGAAAAGTCATACTATAGCATGTCTTTTTTCATGAAAATTTCGAAATTTTAAACAGTTTTTTTTCCACCAAATTAATCGACAGACTATACTATGCCTTTTTTCATGAAAATTTTCGACATTCTATACTATGACATTTTTTTACGAATATTTTCGACATGCTATAGTATGACTTTTTTCATGAAAATTTTCGAAAATATTCGTAAAAAAATGTCATAGTATAGAATGTCGAAAATTTTCATGAAAAAAGGCATTGTATAGTCTATCGATTAATTTGGTGGAAAAAAAACTCAGTTTAAAATTTCGTCAATTTTCATGAAAAAAGACATGCTATAGTATGACTTTTCATGAAAATTTTCGAAATTTTAAACTGAGTTTTTTTTCCACCAAATTAATCAACAGACTATGCCTTTTTCATGAAAATTTTCAACATTCTATACTATGACATTTTTTTACGAATATTTTCGACATGCTATAGAATGACTTTTTTCATGAAAATTTTCGACATTCTATACTATGACATTTTTTTACGAATATTTTCAACAGACTATACTGTCTTTTTTCATGAAAATTGACGAAATTTTAAACTGAGTTTTTTTTCCACCAAATCAATCGACAGACTATACTATGCCTTTTTTCCTGAAAATTTTCGACATTTTATACTATGACATTTTTTTACGAATATTTTCATGAAAAAAGTCATACTATAGCATGTCGAAAATATTCGTAAAAAAATGTCATAGTATAGAATGTCGAAAATTTTCATGAAAAAGGCATAGTATAATCTGTCGAATTATTTGTGGAAAAAAAACTCAGTTTAAATTTCGAAATTTTAAAATTTATATACAAATTTTTACATGAAAATTTGAAATTATTTTTTAATTTGTCGAAAAAAACTCATTTAAATTTTGCTATTTTCATAAAAATCATACTATACTATGACTTTTTTATAAAATTTCAATTTAAAAATTTTTTCACAATAATATAGCTATAATGCTTATTTCTAAAATTTGATTCATACAACATTTTTTTAAATATTTTCATAAAATTTAAAAATTCGAAAATTTCGTAAAAATTTCAATAAAAGTCAAAATTTTTTTGAAAAAGTTTCAATTTTACTTGAATTTTTTCAACAAATTCATTAAAATTCTAACTTTTAAAAATGCATCTATACTATGACTTTTTAAAAATTTTCAGAATTTTAAACATTTTTTCACCAAATTATCGAAGATATCTATCTTTTTCAAATTTTCGAAAATTTTCATATTAAAAAATATTTCTTCGATAATTTTTATGAAAAAATCAATTTAAAATTTCGTAAATTTTCAAAATAATGTCGACAATATTCTAAAAATGCATTTAAATTTCGACTATTTGTTTCAACAAAACTATTTACAATTTCTAATTATCATAATCATACATGTTGACATTTTATAAAATTTCAATTTTAAATGTTTTTTTTCAGAAATAAGAGCATACTATGCTTTTTCTGAAAAAAACAGTTTAATGTCAATTTTTAAAAAATATATTCTGAAATTATTTTGAAAATTCGAAAATATTTAAAATTTTCATTTTAAAAATGTCAAATACTATGACTTTTTTCATAAAATTTCGATTTAATTTGATTTTTTTACAATCATTTAAAATTCGTCAATATAACATCTTCAAATATGACTTTCTATAAAATGTCATATTTTAAATATTTTCTGCAACAAATTATATAGATGTATAATTTTTTAAAAAAATTTCAATTATATATGAAATTTTCTGAAAAAGCAGAGAATAAGTCTTTCGATTAATTTGGTGAAAAAAAACTCATTTAAATTTTCGTCTCATTTTCAAAAAAGTCATAGTATAGTATGACTTTTTTGAAAATTTCGAAATTTTAAACTGAGTTTTTTTTCCACCAAATTAATCGACAGACTATACTATGCCTTATTTCCTGAAAATTTTCGACATTCTATACTATGACATTTTTTTACGAATATTTTCATGAAAAAAGTCATACTATAGCATGTCGAAAATATTCGTAAAAAAATGTCATAGTATAGAATCTCGAAAATGTTCATGAAAAAAGGCATAGTATAGTCTGTCGATTAATTTGGTGGAAAAAAAACTCAGTTTAAAATTTCGTCAATTTTCAAAAAAGTCATACTATACTATGACTTTTTTCATGAAAATTTCGAAATTTTAAACTGAGTTTTTTTTCCACCAAATTAATCGACAGACTATACTATGCCTTATTTCCTGAAAATTTTCGACATTCTATACTATGACATTTTTTTACGAATATTTTCATGAAAAAAGTCATACTATAGCATGTCGAAAATATTCGTAAAAAAATGTCATAGTATAGAATGTCGAAAATTTTCATGAAAAAAGGCATAGTATAGTCTGTCGATTAATTTGGTGGAAAAAAAACTCAGTTTAAAATTTCGTCAATTTTCAAAAAAGTCATACTATACTATGACTTTTTTCATGAAAATTTCGAAATTTTAAACTGAGTTTTTTTTCCACCAAATTAATCGACAGACTATACTATGCCTTTTTTCCTGAAAATTTTCGACATTCTATACTATGACACTTTTTTACGAATATTTTCATGAAAAAAGTCATACTATAGCATGTCGAAAATATTCGTAAAAAAATGTCATAGTATAGAATGTCGAAAATTTTCATGAAAAAAGGCATAGTATAGTCTGTCGATTAATTTGGTGGAAAAAAAACTCAGTTTAAAATTTCGTCAATTTTCAAAAAAGTCATACTATACTATGACTTTTTTCATGAAAATTTCGAAATTTTAAACTGAGTTTTTTTTCCACCAAATTAATCGACAGACTATACTATGCCTTTTTTCCTGAAAATTTTCGACATTCTATACTATGACATTTTTTTACGAATATTTTCATGAAAAAAGTCATACTATAGCATGTCGAAAATATTCGTAAAAAAATGTCATAGTATAGAATGTCGAAAATTTTCATGAAAAAAGGCATAGTATAGTCTGTCGATTAATTTGGTGGAAAAAAAACTCAGTTTAAAATTTCGTCAATTTTCAAAAAAGTCATACTATACTATGACTTTTTTCATGAAAATTTCGAAATTTTAAACTGAGTTTTTTTTCCACCAAATTAATCGACAGACTATACTATGCCTTTTTTCCTGAAAATTTTCGACATTCTATACTATGACATTTTTTTACGAATATTTTCATGAAAAAAGTCATACTATAGCATGTCGAAAATATTCGTAAAAAAATGTCATAGTATAGAATGTCGAAAATTTTCATGAAAAAAGGCATAGTATAGTCTGTCGATTAATTTGGTGGAAAAAAAACTCAGTTTAAAATTTCGTCAATTTTCAAAAAAGTCATACTATACTATGACTTTTTTCATGAAAATTTCGAAATTTTAAACTGAGTTTTTTTTCCACCAAATTAATCGACAGACTATACTATGCCTTTTTTCCTGAAAATTTTCGACATTCTATACTATGACATTTTTTTACGAATATTTTCATGAAAAAAGTCATACTATAGCATGTCGAAAATATTCGTAAAAAAATGTCATAGTATAGAATGTCGAAAATTTTCATGAAAAAAGGCATAGTATAGTCTGTCGATTAATTTGGTGGAAAAAAAACTCAGTTTAAAATTTCGTCAATTTTCAAAAAAGTCATACTATACTATGACTTTTTTCATGAAAATTTCGAAATTTTAAACTGAGTTTTTTTTCCACCAAATTAATCGACAGACTATACTATGCCTTTTTTCCTGAAAATTTTCGACATTCTATACTATGACATTTTTTTACGAATATTTTCATGAAAAAAGTCATACTATAGCATGTCGAAAATATTCGTAAAAAAATGTCATAGTATAGAATGTCGAAAATTTTCATGAAAAAAGGCATAGTATAGTCTGTCGATTAATTTGGTGGAAAAAAAACTCAGTTTAAAATTTCGTCAATTTTCAAAAAAGTCATACTATACTATGACTTTTTTCATGAAAATTTCGAAATTTTAAACTGAGTTTTTTTTCCACCAAATTAATCGACAGACTATACTATGCCTTTTTTCATGAAAATTTTCGACATTCTATACTATGACATTTTTTTACGAATATTTTCATGAAAAAAGTCATACTATAGCATGTCGAAAATATTCGTAAAAAAATGTCATAGTATAGAATGTCGAAAATTTTCATGAAAAAAGGCATAGTATAGTCTGTCGATTAATTTGGTGGAAAAAAAACTCAGTTTAAAATTTCGTCAATTTTCAAAAAAGTCATACTATACTATGACTTTTTTCATGAAAATTTCGAAATTTTAAACTGAGTTTTTTTTCCACCAAATTAATCGACAGACTATACTATGCCTTTTTTCCTGAAAATTTTCGACATTCTATACTATGACAATTTTTTACGAATATTTTCATGAAAAAAGTCATACTATAGCATGTCGAAAATATTCGTAAAAAAATGTCATAGTATAGAATGTCGAAAATTTTCATGAAAAAAGGCATAGTATAGTCTGTCGATTAATTTGGTGGAAAAAAAACTCAGTTTAAAATTTCGTCAATTTTCAAAAAAGTCATACTATACTATGACTTTTTTCATGAAAATTTCGAAATTTTAAACTGAGTTTTTTTTCCACCAAATTAATCGACAGACTATACTATGCCTTTTTTCCTGAAAATTTTCGACATTCTATACTATGACATTTTTTTACGAATATTTTCATGAAAAAAGTCATACTATAGCATGTCGAAAATATTCGTAAAAAAATGTCATAGTATAGAATGTCGAAAATTTTCATGAAAAAAGGCATAGTATAGTCTGTCGATTAATTTGGTGGAAAAAAAACTCAGTTTAAAATTTCGTCAATTTTCAAAAAAGTCATACTATACTATGACTTTTTTCATGAAAATTTCGAAATTTTAAACTGAGTTTTTTTTCCACCAAATTAATCGACAGACTATACTATGCCTTTTTTCCTGAAAATTTTCGACATTCTATACTATGACATTTTTTTACGAATATTTTCATGAAAAAAGTCATACTATAGCATGTCGAAAATATTCGTAAAAAAATGTCATAGTATAGAATGTCGAAAATTTTCATGAAAAAAGGCATAGTATAGTCTGTCGATTAATTTGGTGGAAAAAAAACTCAGTTTAAAATTTCGTCAATTTTCAAAAAAGTCATACTATACTATGACTTTTTTCATGAAAATTTCGAAATTTTAAACTGAGTTTTTTTTCCACCAAATTAATCGACAGACTATACTATGCCTTTTTTCCTGAAAATTTTCGACATTCTATACTATGACATTTTTTACGAATATTTTCATGAAAAAAGTCATACTATAGCATGTCGAAAATATTCGTAAAAAAATGTCATAGTATAGAATGTCGAAAATTTTCATGAAAAAAGGCATAGTATAGTCTGTCGATTAATTTGGTGGAAAAAAAACTCAGTTTAAAATTTCGTCAATTTTCAAAAAAGTCATACTATACTATGACTTTTTTCATGAAAATTTCGAAATTTTAAACTGAGTTTTTTTTCCACCAAATTAATCGACAGACTATACTATGCCTTTTTTCCTGAAAATTTTCGACATTCTATACTATGACATTTTTTTACGAATATTTTCATGAAAAAAGTCATACTATAGCATGTCGAAAATATTCGTAAAAAAATGTCATAGTATAGAATGTCGAAAATTTTCATGAAAAAAGGCATAGTATAGTCTGTCGATTAATTTGGTGGAAAAAAAACTCAGTTTAAAATTTCGTCAATTTTCAAAAAAGTCATACTATACTATGACTTTTTTCATGAAAATTTCGAAATTTTAAACTGAGTTTTTTTTCCACCAAATTAATCGACAGACTATACTATGCCTTTTTTCCTGAAAATTTTCGACATTCTATACTATGACATTTTTTTACGAATATTTTCATGAAAAAAGTCATACTATAGCATGTCGAAAATATTCGTAAAAAAATGTCATAGTATAGAATGTCGAAAATTTTCATGAAAAAAGGCATAGTATAGTCTGTCGATTAATTTGGTGGAAAAAAAACTCAGTTTAAAATTTCGTCAATTTTCAAAAAAGTCATACTATACTATGACTTTTTTCATGAAAATTTCGAAATTTTAAACTGAGTTTTTTTTCCACCAAATTAATCGACAGACTATACTATGCCTTTTTTCCTGAAAATTTTCGACATTCTATACTATGACATTTTTTTACGAATATTTTCATGAAAAAAGTCATACTATAGCATGTCGAAAATATTCGTAAAAAAATGTCATAGTATAGAATGTCGAAAATTTTCATGAAAAAAGGCATAGTATAGTCTGTCGATTAATTTGGTGGAAAAAAAACTCAGTTTAAAATTTCGTCAATTTTCAAAAAAGTCATACTATACTATGACTTTTTTCATGAAAATTTCGAAATTTTAAACTGAGTTTTTTTTCCACCAAATTAATCGACAGACTATACTATGCCTTTTTTCCTGAAAATTTTCGACATTCTATACTATGACACTTTTTTACGAATATTTTCATGAAAAAAGTCATACTATAGCATGTCGAAAATATTCGTAAAAAAATGTCATAGTATAGAATGTCGAAAATTTTCATGAAAAAAGGCATAGTATAGTCTGTCGATTAATTTGGTGGAAAAAAAACTCAGTTTAAAATTTCGTCAATTTTCAAAAAAGTCATACTATACTATGACTTTTTTCATGAAAATTTCGAAATTTTAAACTGAGTTTTTTTTCCACCAAATTAATCGACAGACTATACTATGCCTTTTTTCCTGAAAATTTTCGACATTCTATACTATGACATTTTTTTACGAATATTTTCATGAAAAAAGTCATACTATAGCATGTCGAAAATATTCGTAAAAAAATGTCATAGTATAGAATGTCGAAAATTTTCATGAAAAAAGGCATAGTATAGTCTGTCGATTAATTTGGTGGAAAAAAAACTCAGTTTAAAATTTCGTCAATTTTCAAAAAAGTCATACTATACTATGACTTTTTTCATGAAAATTTCGAAATTTTAAACTGAGTTTTTTTTCCACCAAATTAATCGACAGACTATACTATGCCTTTTTTCCTGAAAATTTTCGACATTCTATACTATGACATTTTTTTACGAATATTTTCATGAAAAAAGTCATACTATAGCATGTCGAAAATATTCGTAAAAAAATGTCATAGTATAGAATGTCGAAAATTTTCATGAAAAAAGGCATAGTATAGTCTGTCGATTAATTTGGTGGAAAAAAAACTCAGTTTAAAATTTCGTCAATTTTCAAAAAAGTCATACTATACTATGACTTTTTTCATGAAAATTTCGAAATTTTAAACTGAGTTTTTTTTCCACCAAATTAATCGACAGACTATACTATGCCTTTTTTCTTGAAAATTTTCGACATTCTATACTATGACACTTTTTTACGAATATTTTCATGAAAAAAGTCATACTATAGCATGTCGAAAATATTCGTAAAAAAATGTCATAGTATAGAATGTCGAAAATTTTCATGAAAAAAGGCATAGTATAGTCTGTCGATTAATTTGGTGGAAAAAAAACTCAGTTTAAAATTTCGTCAATTTTCAAAAAAGTCATACTATACTATGACTTTTTTCATGAAAATTTCGAAATTTTAAACTGAGTTTTTTTTCCACCAAATTAATCGACAGACTATACTATGCCTTTTTTCCTGAAAATTTTCGACATTCTATACTATGACATTTTTTTACGAATATTTTCATGAAAAAAGTCATACTATAGCATGTCGAAAATATTCGTAAAAAAATGTCATAGTATAGAATGTCGAAAATTTTCATGAAAAAAGGCATAGTATAGTCTGTCGATTAATTTGGTGGAAAAAAAACTCAGTTTAAAATTTCGTCAATTTTCAAAAAAGTCATACTATACTATGACTTTTTTCATGAAAATTTCGAAATTTTAAACTGAGTTTTTTTTCCACCAAATTAATCGACAGACTATACTATGCCTTTTTTCCTGAAAATTTTCGACATTCTATACTATGACATTTTTTTACGAATATTTTCATGAAAAAAGTCATACTATAGCATGTCGAAAATATTCGTAAAAAAATGTCATAGTATAGAATGTCGAAAATTTTCATGAAAAAAGGCATAGTATAGTCTGTCGATTAATTTGGTGGAAAAAAAACTCAGTTTAAATTTTCGTCAATTTTCAAAAAGTCATACTATACTATGATTTTTTTCATGAAAATTTCGAAATTTTAAACTGAGTTTTTTTTCCACCAAATTAATCGACAGACTATACTATGCCTTTTTTCCTGAAAATTTTCGACATTCTATACTATGACATTTTTTTACGAATATTTTCATGAAAAAAGTCATACTATAGCATGTCGAAAATATTCGTAAAAAAATGTCATAGTATAGAATGTCGAAAATTTTCATGAAAAAAGGCATAGTATAGTCTGTCGATTAATTTGGTGGAAAAAAAACTCAGTTTAAAATTTCGTCAATTTTCAAAAAAGTCATACTATACTATGACTTTTTTCATGAAAATTTCGAAATTTTAAACTGAGTTTTTTTTCCACCAAATTAATCGACAGACTATACTATGCCTTTTTTCATGAAAATTTTCGACATTCTATACTATGACATTTTTTTACGAATATTTTCATGAAAAAAGTCATACTATAGCATGTCGAAAATATTCGTAAAAAAATGTCATAGTATAGAATGTCGAAAATTTTCATGAAAAAAGGCATAGTATAGTCTGTCGATTAATTTGGTGGAAAAAAAACTCAGTTTAAAATTTCGTCAATTTTCAAAAAAGTCATACTATACTATGACTTTTTTCATGAAAATTTCGAAATTTTAAACTGAGTTTTTTTTCCACCAAATTAATCGACAGACTATACTATGCCTTTTTTCATGAAAATTTTCGACATTCTATACTATGACACTTTTTTACGAATATTTTCATGAAAAAAGTCATACTATAGCATGTCGAAAATATTCGTAAAAAAATGTCATAGTATAGAATGTCGAAAATGTTCATGAAAAAAGGCATAGTATAGTCTGTCGATTAATTTGGTGGAAAAAAAACTCAGTTTAAAATTTCGTCAATTTTCAAAAAAGTCATACTATACTATGACTTTTTTCATGAAAATTTCGAAATTTTAAACTGAGTTTTTTTTCCACCAAATTAATCGACAGACTATACTATGCCTTTTTTCCTGAAAATTTTCGACATTCTATACTATGACATTTTTTTACGAATATTTTCATGAAAAAAGTCATACTATAGCATGTCGAAAATATTCGTAAAAAAATGTCATAGTATAGAATGTCGAAAATTTTCATGAAAAAAGGCATAGTATAGTCTGTCGATTAATTTGGTGGAAAAAAAACTCAGTTTAAAATTTCGTCAATTTTCAAAAAAGTCATACTATACTATGACTTTTTTCATGAAAATTTCGAAATTTTAAACTGAGTTTTTTTTCCACCAAATTAATCGACAGACTATACTATGCCTTTTTTCATGAAAATTTTCGACATTCTATACTATGACATTTTTTACGAATATTTTCATGAAAAAAGTCATACTATAGCATGTCGAAAATATTCGTAAAAAAATGTCATAGTATAGAATGTCGAAAATTTTCATGAAAAAAGGCATAGTATAGTCTGTCGATTAATTTGGTGGAAAAAAAACTCAGTTTAAAATTTCGTCAATTTTCAAAAAAGTCATACTATACTATGACTTTTTTCATGAAAATTTCGAAATTTTAAACTGAGTTTTTTTTCCACCAAATTAATCGACAGACTATACTATGCCTTTTTTCCTGAAAATTTTCGACATTCTATACTATGACATTTTTTTACGAATATTTTCATGAAAAAAGTCATACTATAGCATGTCGAAAATATTCGTAAAAAAATGTCATAGTATAGAATGTCGAAAATTTTCATGAAAAAAGGCATAGTATAGTCTGTCGATTAATTTGGTGGAAAAAAAACTCAGTTTAAAATTTCGTCAATTTTCAAAAAAGTCATACTATACTATGACTTTTTTCATGAAAATTTCGAAATTTTAAACTGAGTTTTTTTTCCACCAAATTAATCGACAGACTATACTATGCCTTTTTTCCTGAAAATTTTCGACATTCTATACTATGACATTTTTTTACGAATATTTTCATGAAAAAAGTCATACTATAGCATGTCGAAAATATTCGTAAAAAAATGTCATAGTATAGAATGTCGAAAATTTTCATGAAAAAAGGCATAGTATAGTCTGTCGATTAATTTGGTGGAAAAAAAACTCAGTTTAAAATTTCGTCAATTTTCAAAAAAGTCATACTATACTATGACTTTTTTCATGAAAATTTCGAAATTTTAAACTGAGTTTTTTTTCCACCAAATTAATCGACAGACTATACTATGCCTTTTTTCCTGAAAATTTTCGACATTCTATACTATGACATTTTTTTACGAATATTTTCATGAAAAAAGTCATACTATAGCATGTCGAAAATATTCGTAAAAAAATGTCATAGTATAGAATGTCGAAAATTTTCATGAAAAAAGGCATAGTATAGTCTGTCGATTAATTTGGTGGAAAAAAAACTCAGTTTAAAATTTCGTCAATTTTCAAAAAAGTCATACTATACTATGACTTTTTTCATGAAAATTTCGAAATTTTAAACTGAGTTTTTTTTCCACCAAATTAATCGACAGACTATACTATGCCTTTTTTCCTGAAAATTTTCGACATTCTATACTATGACATTTTTTTACGAATATTTTCATGAAAAAAGTCATACTATAGCATGTCGAAAATATTCGTAAAAAAATGTCATAGTATAGAATGTCGAAAATTTTCATGAAAAAAGGCATAGTATAGTCTGTCGATTAATTTGGTGGAAAAAAAACTCAGTTTAAAATTTCGTCAATTTTCAAAAAAGTCATACTATACTATGACTTTTTTCATGAAAATTTCGAAATTTTAAACTGAGTTTTTTTTCCACCAAATTAATCGACAGACTATACTATGCCTTTTTTCATGAAAATTTTCGACATTCTATACTATGACATTTTTTTACGAATATTTTCATGAAAAAAGTCATACTATAGCATGTCGAAAATATTCGTAAAAAAATGTCATAGTATAGAATGTCGAAAATTTTCATGAAAAAAGGCATAGTATAGTCTGTCGATTAATTTGGTGGAAAAAAAACTCAGTTTAAAATTTCGTCAATTTTCAAAAAAGTCATACTATACTATGACTTTTTTCATGAAAATTTCGAAATTTTAAACTGAGTTTTTTTTCCACCAAATTAATCGACAGACTATACTATGCCTTTTTTCCTGAAAATTTTCGACATTCTATACTATGACATTTTTTACGAATATTTTCATGAAAAAAGTCATACTATAGCATGTCGAAAATATTCGTAAAAAAATGTCATAGTATAGAATGTCGAAAATTTTCATGAAAAAAGGCATAGTATAGTCTGTCGATTAATTTGGTGGAAAAAAAACTCAGTTTAAAATTTCGTCAATTTTCAAAAAAGTCATACTATAGTGCTTTTTTCATAACTTTTAATCATACTATAATTTTTAGAAATTCATTTAAATATTTCATTCGAAATATTTAAAAAAGTCATATATAAATTCGAAAATGTTCATTAACATGCATTATATCTTCGATATTTGTGAAAAAACTATTTTAAAATTTTCATTAAAAAAGTCATACTATAGCATAAAATTTTAAAAAAATTCATATAGAATCTATAATTTTCCAAAAAAGGCAAATTGTAATTTGTCGAAAAAACTCATACTATAATTTTTTACGAAATTTTCAGAAAAAGTCATACTATACATGTCGAAAATATTCTAAATAATTTTCTAGAAAATGCAATTCATGCATATCTAAATATTCGTCATTAATTTGTGAAAAAAAACTTTTTAAAATTTGTCAATTTTGAAAAAAGTCATACTATACTATGTTTTTTCATAAAATTCGAAAAAATAAACTAGTTTTTTTTCAAAATTTATGAAAATATACTATATTTTTTCATTAAATTTTGGAAACAAAATCAGTTTAAATTTTTTCAATTTTCAAAAACATACTATACTATGCTTTTGAAAAATTTCAAAATTTATAGATTATTTCGAAAATTTTCATGAAAAGATATATTTTCGATAAATTTTCGAAATAAACTATGTAAATTTTAATTTTCAAAAAAATCATACTATTAGCATGTCGAAAATATTCTAAAAAAATGTCATATATAGAATCAATTTTCATAATTTCAAAAAAGTCTACTATTATTGGAATATTCTAAAAAAATGTCATTATAAATTTCGAATTTCATAAAAAAGCATATATATCTACGATTATTTTGAAAAAAATCATAAATTTTCGTCAATTTTAAAAAAGTCATATATACTATAACATTTTCGAAAATTCGAAATTTTAAATAGATATTTTCAAAAAAGCAACTATAATGTCGAATTTCTAAAAAATTACTATACATTTTTTTAATATTTTCATAAAAAATCTTATAATTGAAAATATTCAAAAAAATGTCATATTGAATGTCGAAAATTTTCATAAAATGACTATTATATGAATTAATTTGTGAAAAAAGTTCATTAAATTTCGTAATTTTAAAAAATATACTATACTAGACTTTTTTCAAAATTTCGAAATTTAAACTGATTTTTTTTCCGAAATTAATAAAATATACTATGCTTTTTTCTTAAAATTTTCATTTAATGTACAATTTTTTCTGAACAATGTTATGAAAAAGTCATTAATTTTGAAAAATATTCATTAAAAAATTCTATTAAATAAATTCATGAAAAAAGGCATAGTATAGTCTGTCGATTAATTTGGTGGAAAAAAAACTCAGTTTAAAATTTCGTCAATTTTCAAAAAAGTCATACTATACTATGACTTTTTTCATGAAAATTTCGAAAATTTAAACTGAGTTTTTTTTCCACCAAATTAATCGACAGACTATACTATGCCTTTTTTCATGAAAATTTTCGACATTCTATACGATGACATTTTTTTACGAATATTTTCATGAAAAAAGTCATACCATAGCATATCGAAAATATTCGTAAAAAAATGTCATAGTATAGAATCTCGAAAATGTTCATAAAAAAAGGCATAGTATAGTCTGTCGATTAATTTGGTGGAAAAAAAACTCAGTTTAAAATTTCGTCAATTTTCAAAAAAGTCATACTATACTATGACTTTTTTCATGAAAATTTCGAAATTTTAAACTGAGTTTTTTTTCCACCAAATTAATCGACAGACTATACTATGCCTTTTTTCCTGAAAATTTTCGACATTCTATACTATGACATTTTTTTACGAATATTTTCATGAAAAAAGTCATACTATAGCATGTCGAAAATATTCGTAAAAAAATGTCATAGTATAGAATGTCGAAAATTTTCATGAAAAAAGGCATAGTATAGTCTGTCGATTAATTTGGTGGAAAAAAAACTCAGTTTAAAATTTCGTCAATTTTCAAAAAAGTCATACTATACTATGACTTTTTTCATGAAAATTTCGAAAATTTAAACTGAGTTTTTTTTCCACCAAATTAATCGACAGACTATACTATGCCTTTTTTCCTTAAAATTTTCGACATTCTATACGATGACATTTTTTTACGAATATTTTCATGAAAAAAGTCATACTATAGCATATCGAAAATATTCGTAAAAAAATGTCATAGTATAGAATCTCGAAAATGTTCATAAAAAAAGGCATAGTATAGTCTGTCGATTAATTTGGTGGAAAAAAAACTCAGTTTAAAATTTCGTCAATTTTCAAAAAAGTCATACTATACTATGACTTTTTTCATGAAAATTGACGAAATTTTAAACTGAGTTTTTTTTCCACCAAATTAATCAACAGACTATACTTTGCCTTTTTTCCTGAACATTTTCGACATTCTATACTATGATATTTTTTTACGAATATTTTCATGAAAAAAGTCATACTATAGCATGTCGAAAATATTCGTAAAAAAATGTCATAGTATAGAATGTCGAAAATTTTCATGAAAAAAGGCATAGTATAGTCTGTCGATTAATTTGGTGGAAAAAAAACTCAGTTTAAAATTTCGTCAATTTTCAAAAAAGTCATACTATACTATGACTTTTTTCATGAAAATTTCGAAATTTTAAACTGAGTTTTTTTTCCACCAAATTAATCGACAGACTATACTATGCCTTTTTTCCTGAAAATTTTCGACATTCTATACTATGACATTTTCTTACGAATATTTTCATGAAAAAAGTCATACTATAGCATGTCGAAAATATTCGTAAAAAAATGTCATAGTATAGAATGTCGAAAATTTTCATGAAAAAAAGGCATAGTATAGTCTGTCGATTAATTTGTGGAAAAAAAAGTCAGTTTAAAATTTCGTCAATTTTCAAAAAAGTCATACTATACTATGACTTTAAAATTTCACGCAAATAAAGTCATAGTATAGTATGCCGAAAAATTTCATGCAAAAATAGTCATAGTATAGTATGTCGAAAATGTTAACGCAAAAATAGTCATAGTATAGTACGTCGAAAAATTTCACGCAAAAAAAAGTCATAGTATAGTTTGTTGAAAACTTCTCAAAAAAAAGTCATAGTATGGTATGTCGAAAAATTTCAAAAAAGAAAGTAATAGTATAGTATGTCAAAATGTCACGCAAAAAAAGTCATAGTATAGTATGTCGAAAAATTTCAAGAAAAAGTCATAGTATAGTATGTCAAAAAATTTCACGCAAAAAAAGTCATACTATAGTATGAAGAAAAATGTTACGAAAGAAAGTCATAGTATAGTATGTCGAAAAATTTCACGCAAAAATAGTCATAGTATAGTATGTCGAAAAATTTTACGAAAAAAGGTCATAGTATAGTATGTAGAAAAATTTCATGCAAAAATAGTCATAGTATAGTATGTCGAAAATGTTCACGCAAAAAAGTCATAGTATAGTATGTCGTAAAAATTTCACGGAAAAAAAGTCATAGTATAGCATGTCGAAAAACTTCACGCAAAAATAGTCATAGTATAGTATGTGGAAAAATTTCAAGAAAAAAAGTCATAGTATAGTATGTCGAAAAATTTTACGAAAATAAGTCATAGTATAGTATGTCGAAAAATTTTACGAAAATAAGTCATAGTATAGTATGTCGAAAAATTTCACACAAAAAAGTCATAGTATAGCATGTCGAAAAATTTCACGCAAAAAAAGTCATAGTATAGTATGTCGAAAAATTTTACGAAAAAAAGTCATAGTATAGTATGTCAAAAAATTCCACACAAAAATAGTCATAGTATAGTATGTCGAAAAATTTCACGCAAAAAAAGGTCATAGTATAGTATGTCGAAAAATTTTACGAAAAAAGGTCATACTATGGTATGTCGAAAAGTTTTACGAAAGAAAGTCATAGTATAGTATGTCGAAAATGTTCACGCAAAAAAGTCATAGTATAGTATGTCGTAAAAATTTCACGGAAAAAAAGTCATAGTATAGCATGTCGAAAAACTTCACGCAAAAATAGTCATAGTATAGTATGTCGAAAATGTTCACGCAAATAAGTCTTAGTATAGTATGTCGAAAAATTTCACGCAAAAAAAAGTCATAGTATAGTATGTCGAAAAATTTTACGAAAAAAGGTCATAGTATAGTATGTAGAAAAATTTCATGCAAAAATAGTCATAGTATAGTATGTCGAAAAATGTTCACGCAAATAAGTCTTAGTATAGTATGTCGAAAATGTTCACGCAAATAAGTCTTAGTATAGTATGTCGAAAAATTTCACGCAAAAAAAAGTCATAGTATAGTATGTCGAAAAATTTTACGAAAAAAGGTCATAGTATAGTATGTAGAAAAATTTCATGCAAAAATAGTCATAGTATAGTATGTCGAAAAATTTCACGCAAAAAAAAGTCATAGTATAGTATGTCGAAAAATTTTACGAAAAAAGGTCATAGTATAGTATGTAGAAAAATTTCATGCAAAAATAGTCATAGTATAGTATGTCGAAAATGTTCACGCAAAAAAGTCATAGTATAGTATGTCGTAAAAATTTCACGGAAAAAAAGTCATAGTATAGCATGTCGAAAAACTTCACGCAAAAATAGTCATAGTATAGTATGTGGAAAAATTTCAAGAAAAAAAGTCATAGTATAGTATGTCGAAAAATTTTACGAAAATAAGTCATAGTATAGTATGTCGAAAAATTTCACGCAAAAAAAAGTCATAGTATAGCATGTCGAAAAATTTCACGCAAAAAAAGTCATAGTATAGTATGTCGAAAAATTTTACGAAAAAAAGTCATAGTATAGTATGTCAAAAAATTCCACACAAAAATAGTCATAGTATAGTATGTCGAAAAATTTCACGCAAAAAAAGGTCATAGTATAGTATGTCGAAAAATTTTACGAAAAAAGGTCATACTATGGTATGTCGAAAAGTTTTACGAAAAAAAGTCATAGTATAGTATGTCGAAAATGTTCACGCAAAAAAGTCATAGTATAGTATGTCGTAAAAATTTCACGGAAAAAAAGTCATAGTATAGCATGTCGAAAAACTTCACGCAAAAATAGTCATAGTATAGTATGTGGAAAAATTTCAAGAAAAAAAGTCATAGTATAGTATGTCGAAAAATTTTACGAAAATAAGTCAGTATAGTATGTAGAAAAATTTTACGAAAATAAGTCATAGTATAGTATGTCGAAAAATTTTACGAAAATAAGTCATAGTATAGTATGTCGAAAATGTTCACGCAAATAAGTCTTAGTATAGTATGTTGAAAAATTTCACGCAAATAAAGTCATAGTATAGTATGTCGAAAAATTTTACGAAAAAAGGTCAGAGTATAGTATGTAGAAAAATTTCATGCAAAAATAGTCATAGTATAGCATGTCGATAGTATAGTATGTCGAAAAATTGTGCAAGAAAAGTCATACTACAGTATGTCTAAAAAATTTCACGGAAAAAAGTCATAGTATAGTATGTCGAAATCTTTCACGCAAAAATAATCATAGTATAGGATGTCGAAAAATTTTACGAATAAAGGTCTTACTATGGTATGTCGAAAAATTTCACGCAGAAAAAGTCATAGTGTAGTACTTCGAAAAATTTCACGCAAAAAAGTCATAATGTAGTATGTCGAAAAATTTCACGCAAAAATAGTCATAGTATAGTATGTCGAAAAATTTTACGAATAAAGGTCTTACTATGGTATGTCGAAAAATTTCACACAAAAAAAGTGATAGTATACTATGTCGCCAAATCTTACGAAAAAAAAGACAAACTATAGTACGTCGAAAAAATTTCACGCAAAAAAAGTCATAGTATAGTAGGTCGAAAAATTTCACGCAAAAAAAGGCATAGCATAGTATGTCGAAATCTTTCACGCAAAAATAGTCATAGTATAGTATGTCGAAATCTTTCACGCAAAAATAGTCATTGTATAGTATGTCGAAAAATTTTACGAAAATAAGATATAGTATAGTATGTCGAAAAATGTTACGCAAAAAAGTCATAGTATAGTATGTCGAAAAATTGTGCAAGAAAAGTCATACTACAGTATGTCTAAAAAATTTCACGGAAAAAAGTCATAGTATAGTATGTCGAAATCTTTCACGCGAAAATAGTCATAGTATAGGATGTCGAAACATTTTACGAATAAAGGTCTTACTATGGTATGTCGAAAAATTTCACGCAGAAAAAGTCATAGTATAGTACTTCGAAAAATTTCACGAAAAAAAGTCATAGTATAGTATGTCGAAAAATTTCACGCAAAAAAAGTGATAGTATACTATGTCGCCAAATCTTACGAAAAAAAAGACAAACTAGTACGTCGAAAAATTTCACGCAAAAAAAGTCATAGTATATGTCGAAAAATTTCACGCAAAAAAGGTCACAGTATAGTATGTCGAAAAATTTCACGCAAAAACAGTGATAGTATACTATGTCGCCAAATCTTACGAAAAAAAAGCCAAACTATAGTACGTCGAAAAATTTCACGCAAAAAAAGTCATAGTATAGTAGGTCGAAAAATTCCACGAAAAAAAGTCAGTATTCTATGTCGAAAAACTTCACGAAAAAAAAGTCATAGTATACTATGTCGCCAAATCTTACGAAAAAAAAGACAAACTATAGTACGTCGAAAAATTTCACGCAAAAAAAGTCATACTATAGTATGTCGAAAAAATTCACGAAAAAAAGTCATAGTATAGTATGCCGAAAATATTTTACGAAAATAAGTCATAGTATAGTATGTCGAAAAATTTTACGAAAATAAGTCATAGTATAGTATGTGGAAAAATTTCAAGAAAAAAAGTCATAGTATAGTATGTCGAAAAATTTTACGAAAATAAGTCAGTATAGTATGTAGAAAAATTTTACGAAAATAAGTCATAGTATAGTATGTCGAAAAATTTTACGAAAATAAGTCATAGTATAGTATGTCGAAAATGTTCACGCAAATAAGTCTTAGTATAGTATGTTGAAAAATTTCACGCAAATAAAGTCATAGTATAGTATGTCGAAAAATTTTACGAAAAAAGGTCAGAGTATAGTATGTAGAAAAATTTCATGCAAAAATAGTCATAGTATAGCATGTCGAAAAACTTCACGCAAAAAAAGTCATAGTATAGTATGTCGAAAAATGTTACGTAAAAAATTCATAGTATAGTATGTCGAAAAATTGTGCAAGAAAAGTCATACTACAGTATGTCTAAAAAATTTCACGGAAAAAAGTCATAGTATAGTATGTCGAAATCTTTCACGCAAAAATAATCATAGTATAGGATGTCGAAAAATTTTACGAATAAAGGTCTTACTATGGTATGTCGAAAAATTTCACGCAGAAAAAATCATAGTGTAGTATGTCGAAATCTTTCACGCAAAAATAGTCATAGTATAGTATGTCGAAATCTTTCACGCAAAAATAGTCATAGTATAGTATGTCGAAAAATTTTACGAATAAAGGTCTTACTATGGTATGTCGAAAAATTTCACACAAAAAAAGTGATAGTATACTATGTCGCCAAATCTTACGAAAAAAAAGACAAACTATAGTACGTCGAAAAAATTTCACGCAAAAAAAGTCATAGTATAGTAGGTCGAAAAATTTCACGCAAAAAAAAGGCATAGCATAGTATGTCGAAATCTTTCACGCAAAAATAGTCATAGTATAGTATGTCGAAATCTTTCACGCAAAAAAAGTCATTGTATAGTATGTCGAAAAATTTTACGAAAATAAGATATAGTATAGTATGTCGAAAAATTCCACACAAAAATAGTCATAGTATAGTATGTTGAAAAATTTCACGCAAAAAAAGGTCATAGTATAGTATGTCGAAAAATTTTACGAAAAAAGGTCATACTATGGTATGTCGAAAAGTTTTACGAAAAAAAGTCATAGTATAGTATGTCGAAAATGTTCACGCAAAAAAGTCATAGTATAGTATGTCGTAAAAATTTCACGGAAAAAAAGTCATAGTATAGCATGTCGAAAAACTTCACGCAAAAATAGTCATAGTATAGTATGTCGAAAAATTTTACGAAAATAAGTCATAGTATAGTATGTCGAAAAATTTTACGAAAATAAGTCATAGTATAGTATGTCGAAAATGTTCACGCAAATAAGTCTTAGTATAGTATGTCGAAAAATTTCACGCAAAAAAAAGTCATAGTATAGTATGTCGAAAAATTTTACGAAAAAAGGTCATAGTATAGTATGTAGAAAAATTTCATGCAAAAATAGTCATAGTATAGTATGTCGAAAATGTTCACGCAAAAAAGTCATAGTATAGTATGTCGTAAAAATTTCACGGAAAAAAAGTCATAGTATAGCATGTCGAAAAACTTCACGCAAAAATAGTCATAGTATAGTATGTGGAAAAATTTCAAGAAAAAAAGTCATAGTATAGTATGTCGAAAAATTTTACGAAAATAAGTCATAGTATAGTATGTCGAAAAATTTCACGCAAAAAAAAGTCATAGTATAGCATGTCGAAAAATTTCACGCAAAAAAAGTCATAGTATAGTATGTCGAAAAATTTTACGAAAAAAAGTCATAGTATAGTATGTCAAAAAATTCCACACAAAAATAGTCATAGTATAGTATGTCGAAAAATTTCACGCAAAAAAAGTCATAGTATAGTATGTCGAAAAATTTTACGAAAAAAAGTCATAGTATAGTATGTCAAAAAATTCCACACAAAAATAGTCATAGTATAGTATGTGGAAAAATTTCAAGAAAAAAAGTCATAGTATAGTATGTCGAAAAATTTTACGAAAATAAGTCATAGTATAGTATGTCGAAAAATTTCACGCAAAAAAAAGTCATAGTATAGCATGTCGAAAAATTTCACGCAAAAAAAGTCATAGTATAGTATGTCGAAAAATTTTACGAAAAAAAGTCATAGTATAGTATGTCAAAAAATTCCACACAAAAATAGTCATAGTATAGTATTTCGAAAAATTTCACGCAAAAAAAGGTCATAGTATAGTATGTCGAAAAATTTTACGAAAAAAGGTCATACTATGGTATGTCGAAAAGTTTTACGAAAAAAAGTCATAGTATAGTATGTCGAAAATGTTCACGCAAAAAAGTCATAGTATAGTATGTCGTAAAAATTTCACGGAAAAAAAGTCATAGTATAGCATGTCGAAAAACTTCCCGCAAAAATAGTCATAGTATAGTATGTGGAAAAATTTCAAGAAAAAAAGTCATAGTATAGTATGTCGAAAAATTTTACGAAAATAAGTCAGTATAGTATGTAGAAAAATTTTACGAAAATAAGTCATAGTATAGTATGTCGAAAAATTTTACGAAAATAAGTCATAGTATAGTATGTGGAAAAATTTTACGCAAATAAGTCTTAGTATAGTATGTTGAAAAATTTCACGCAAATAAAGTCATAGTATAGTATGTCGAAAAATTTTATGAAAAAAGGTCAGAGTATAGTATGTAGAAAAATTTCATGCAAAAATAGTCATAGTATAGCATGTCGAAAAACTTCACGCAAAAAAAGTCATAGTATAGTATGTCGAAAAATGTTACGTAAAAAATTCATAGTATAGTATGTCGAAAAATTGTGCAAGAAAAGTCATACTACAGTATGTCTAAAAAATTTCACGGAAAAAAGTCATAGTATAGTATGTCGAAATCTTTCACGCAAAAATAATCATAGTATAGGATGTCGAAAAATTTTACGAATAAAGGTCTTACTATGGTATGTCGAAAAATTTCACGCAGAAAAAGTCATAGTGTAGTACTTCGAAAAATTTCACGCAAAAAAGTCATAATGTAGTATGTCGAAAAATTTCACGCAAAAATAGTCATAGTATAGTATGTCGAAAAATTTTACGAATAAAGGTCTTACTATGGTATGTCGAAAAATTTCACGCAAAAAAAGTGATAGTATACTATGTCGCCAAATCTTACGAAAAAAAAGACAAACTATAGTACGTCGAAAAAATTTCACGCAAAAAAAGTCATAGTATAGTAGGTCGAAAAATTTCACGCAAAAAAAGGCATAGCATAGTATGTCGAAATCTTTCACGCAAAAATAGTCATAGTATAGTATGTCGAAATCTTTCACGCAAAAATAGTCATTGTATAGTATGTCGAAAAATTTTACGAAAATAAGATATAGTATAGTATGTCGAAAAATGTTACGCAAAAAAGTCATAGTATAGTATGTCGAAAAATTGTGCAAGAAAAGTCATACTACAGTATGTCTAAAAAATTTCACGGAAAAAAGTCATAGTATAGTATGTCGAAATCTTTCACGCAAAAATAGTCATAGTATAGGATGTCGAAACATTTTACGAATAAAGGTCTTACTATGGTATGTCGAAAAATTTCACGCAGAAAAAGTCATAGTATAGTACTTCGAAAAATTTCACGAAAAAAAGTCATAGTATAGTATGTCGAAAAATTTCACGCAAAAAAAGTGATAGTATACTATGTCGCCAAATCTTACGAAAAAAAAGACAAACTAGTACGTCGAAAAATTTCACGCAAAAAAAGTCATAGTATATGTCGAAAAATTTCACGCAAAAAAGGTCACAGTATAGTATGTCGAAAAATTTCACGCAAAAACAGTGATAGTACTATGTCGCCAAATCTTACGAAAAAAAAGCCAAACTATAGTACGTCGAAAAATTTCACGCAAAAAAAGTCATAGTATAGTAGGTCGAAAAATTCCACGAAAAAAAGTCAGTATTCTATGTCGAAAAACTTCACGAAAAAAAAGTCATAGTATACTATGTCGCCAAATCTTACGAAAAAAAAGACAAACTATAGTACGTCGAAAAATTTCACGCAAAAAAAGTCATACTATAGTATGTCGAAAAAATTCACGAAAAAAAGTCATAGTATAGTATGCCGAAAATATTTTACGAAAATAAGTCATAGTATAGTATGTCGAAAAATTTTACGAAAATAAGTCATAGTATAGTATGTCGAAAATGTTCACGCAAATAAGTCTTAGTATAGTATGTTGAAAAATTTCACGCAAATAAAGTCATAGTATAGTATGTCGAAAAATTTTACGAAAAAAGGTCAGAGTATAGTATGTAGAAAAATTTCATGCAAAAATAGTCATAGTATAGCATGTCGAAAAACTTCACGCAAAAAAAGTCATAGTATAGTATGTCGAAAAATGTTACGTAAAAAATTCATAGTATAGTATGTCGAAAAATTGTGCAAGAAAAGTCATACTACAGTATGTCTAAAAAATTTCACGGAAAAAAGTCATAGTATAGTATGTCGAAATCTTTCACGCAAAAATAATCATAGTATAGGATGTCGAAAAATTTTACGAATAAAGGTCTTACTATGGTATGTCGAAAAATTTCACGCAGAAAAAGTCATAGTGTAGTACTTCGAAAAATTTCACGCAAAAAAGTCATAATGTAGTATGTCGAAAAATTTCACGCAAAAATAGTCATAGTATAGTATGTCGAAAAATTTTACGAATAAAGGTCTTACTATGGTATGTCGAAAAATTTCACACAAAAAAAGTGATAGTATACTATGTCGCCAAATCTTACGAAAAAAAAGACAAACTATAGTACGTCGAAAAAATTTCACGCAAAAAAAGTCAGTATAATATGTCGAAAAATTTCACGCAAAAAAGGTCATAGTATAGTATGTCGAAAAATTTTACGCAAAAAAAGTCATAGCATAGTATGTCGAAAAATTTCACGCAAAAACAGTGATAGTATACTATGTCGCCAAATCTTACGAAAAAAAAGACAAACTAGTACGTCGAAAAATTTCACGCAAAAAAAGTCATAGTATAGTGGGTCGAAAAATTTCACGAAAAAAAGTCAGTATTCTATGTCTAAAAACTTCACGAAAAAAAAGTCATAGTATACTATGTCGCCAAATCTTACGAAAAAAAAGACAAACTATAGTACGTCGAAAAATTTCACGCAAAAAAAGTCATAATATAGTATGTCGAAAAAATTCACGAAAAAAAGTCATAGTATAGTATGCCGAAAATATTTTACGAAAAAAGTCATACTTTAGGATGTCGAAAAATTTCACGAAAAAAAGTCATAGCATAGTCTGTTGAAAAATTTCACGAAAAAAGTCATAGCATAGTCTGTTGAAAAATTTCACGAAAAAAGTCATACTATAGTATGTCGAAAAACTGTGAAAACAATGCAAAAGTGAGCATGTCTCACCTACCCCCGCTCACTGTTTGACCCCTACTAAAGTAAGGCCAAAGGTTTTGCCCTTTTGGAAAAATTTCAAAATTTTTAGTTGAGCTGGACTTCTAATATAAGCTGCTCAGTTTTGATAGTATTATCAAACTTTCTTTTATCAAACTGATTTTTAAATGTGTGAACAATCTCGCTCCAGCTGTACTCTGTCCATATGTCACAAAAATGAATACCAATAGAATAGCCACCAGGGGATCAACAGATGGTAACTGCAGAGTGGCACAGCGTAACACAACCTTCGGTCAGTCATCTTTTTCAGTAAAGGGAATACATTTCTGGAACGCCCTACCAACGGAAATAAAAACACAACCTGACCTGAAAACGTTCAATGAAAAGGTGAAACACTGGCTGAAACTAAACCAAACCTGCGATCAGTGATTATTTATTGGGAACATACTTATGTAAATTGATTGTAATGTACGATGTTGTATTATTTGATTTTATGTATGATGTGCTATTCTGTATTTTTTTATTTAGCTTCTTTTTCTTAAAAGCATAACCAGGGATAAGGTCTGCAAATTAGAAGTCCTATATACGTTGCACCACACTGTCAACTATCATACAAAACACAACTAGACCAACCTGTTAACCATCTTACCAAACACAACTAGACCACACTGTTAACTATCATACCAAACACAACTAGACCACACTGTTAACTATCATACCAAACACAACTAGACCACACTGTTAACTATCATACCAAACACGACTAGACCACACTGTCAACCATCATACCAAATTTGAAGTTCCTAAGTTAAATAGTTTCCGAGTTCTACTCCGGAAAGGAAATTGAAGTAAGAAAGAATCAGTTTTTGGCCAAAATTAAAAAAAAATTGGGCACTCTGGACTTTTAACCCCCAAAAGGCACAACTAGACCACTCTGTCAACCATCATACCAAATTTGAAGTTCCTAAATTAAATATTTTCCGAGTTCTACTCCAGAAATGAAATTGAAGTCGAAAAAAATCAGAGTTTTCAGCCAAAATTTAAACAATTTTGGGAACCCTGGACTTCTAACCCCCAAAAGGGGTTTTTCTCGAGATAACTTCTGTTAGGATTTGACACTATATAAAAATAAATCGAATTGAATTGAATTGAAAAGGCACAACTAGACCACTCTGTCAACCATCATAGAGAATCTGAAGTTCCTAAGTTAAATAGTTTCCGAGTTCTACTCTGGAAACGAAAGTGTTACACACCAACGGACGGAAGGACAGATGGAAGGATGGACACGCGGGGCGCTACATACCCCGGACTACGTTGTCGTAGACTAAAAAGTCGTAGTGTAGAATGTCGAACATTTTTGTGAAAAAAAGTTGCATAATATGTCGAAGAATTTCATGAAAAAAGTCATAGTATAGTATGCCGAAAAAATAGTTATAAAAAAGTCATGGTATATTCATTCATTCATTATCCATAGCCGCTTATCCCATTCGGGGTCGTGGGGGGGGCTGGAGCCGATCCCAGCTGACATTGGGTTAAGGCGGGGGGGGGGGGTTCACCCTGGACAGGTCTCCAGACTATCACAGGGCTGACACATAGAGAAAGACAACCATTCACACTCACATTCACACCTACGGGACATTTAGTCAACAATGAACCTGCATGTCGTGGGACTGCGGGAGGAAACCGGGGAACCGGAGAAAACCCACACTACCACGGGGAGAACAACTCACACACAGAAGGGCCCCAAGCCGGATTCGAACCTGCGACCCTCTTGCTGTGAGCAAGACACCACTGCATCACCGTGCCCAGTCAGAGTATAGCAAGTCAAAAAAGACATAAAAAAGTCTTATCATACCATGTCGGAAAAAAGTCATAGTATAGAATTTGCTGAAGATTTTCTGAATTAGTATAATTGCAGCATATGTAGATGCTGCGGACACCAAATAACCTTGTTACAAGTTCTCTGGGAGAAAATACATTAATAACTCTGTTAGAGTGGAAAAAAATATATATCACAGTGCCAGCGTGACCCCCTCCTTCTCCCTCCAGAAAATGACATTTCACTGAGAGCAAATGAAATGGGCCAATTTTCAATCTCTTTACAAACTCAGTTGTGAAAGGGAACGAAAAAAGGAGGAAACCGAAGGAAAGAGAGTAAAGAATATTAGACATATGATAAACATTGACATTGGCATTGTGTCTGTGTGTTTGTGTGCATCTGTGTGTGTGTGTTATATGCAGGCCTTGTATGTGCCTTTAGGTGTGTGTGTGTGTGTGTGTGTGTGTGTGTGTGTGTGTGAGCGTACCTTTTTTGATGTGTGTGTTCGTGCATCAAGTCAGCCCAAAGCCGAGCTGACAGACAGCTTCCCTCCGAGGAGCCCCTTAGTGTTTCTGATTGATCGTCATAATGCCAAGGTACAGGCCCTGTCCTTGGTGCCTATGCTAATCGCAGGCTCATGCATATTTATGAGCTCCTTGGGAATCAACCAGCTAAATAAAGGATGAGGCCGTTGGCTTGGAGCTGCGTTCATCACTGACTCTGATTGATTAGAAAGAGAAGGAATCAGCTTATAAAGACCTGCATGTTGTTGTGTTTTCCTCTCCTCAGCTCAGGGATTATAACGGGAGCATGTGACTGCTAGGAGAGCAAACTAAATGTTGAGTCTCAACATTGAACGGTTCAATAGAATTAAGTTGGGGGCATGTTATTAACTGTGTATATGGTGTATATGTACTTTAATTATAAGTTTTGTGGAGGCTTTCTTCTACCAGATTCCTCAACTGCTTTTTCTCTCGTTGACTACAAGTGAAGTTAAGAATTTAAGATAGGGCTGCAAGATTAATCAAATATTAATCGCGATCACGATTTTGGCTTCCCACAATTAAATGTACATGATCGCCTGTGATATTGAAGTTTAAAATGCGCGTTCTGCTCATTGAGCTGCTGAGCAGCTGATCTTCCCCACCATACCAGCAGGACAACAACATCCTATGAACCCACCATCCCAGACTGGAGACAACGTCCTATGAACCCACCATCCCATACAGGACAACAACATCCTATGAACCCACCATCCCAGCAGGACAACAACATCCTATGAACCCACCATCCCAGCAGGACAACAACATCCTATGAACCCACCATCCCAGACAGGACAACAACATCCTATGAACCCACCATCCCAGACAGGACAACAACAACCTATGAACCCGCCATCCCAGACAGGACAACAACATCCTATGAACCCACCATCCCAGAAGGACAACAACATCCTATGAACCCACCATCCCAGACAGGACAACAACATCCTATGAACCCACCATCCCAGACAGGACAACAACATCCTATGAACCCGCATCCAGACAGGACAACAACCTCCTATGAACCCACCATCCCAGACAGGACAACAACATCCTATGAAACCCGACCATCCCAGAAGGACAACAACATCCTATGAACCCACCATCCGCAGGACAACAACACCTATCAGGACAACACATCCTATGAACCCACCATCCCAGACAGGACGACAACATCCTATGAACCCACCATCCCAGGCAGGACAACAACATCCTATGAACCCACCTTTCCAGCAGGACAACAACATCCTATGAACCCACCATCCCAGCAGGACAACAACATCCTATGAACCCACCATCCCAGACAGGACGACAACATCCTATGAACCCACCATCCCAGCAGGACAACAACATCCTATGAACCCGCCATCCCAGCACAACGACATCCTATGAACCCACCTTTCCAGCAGGACAACAACATCCTATGAACCCACCTGTCCAGCAGGACAACAACATCCTATGAACCCACCTTTCCAGCAGGACAACAACATCCTATGAACCCACCTTTCCAGCAGGACAACAACATCCTATGAACCCACCTTTCCAGCAGGACAACAACATCCTATGAACCCGCCATCTCAGACAGGACAACAACATCCTATGAACCCACCATCCCAGACGGGACAACAACATCCTATGAACCCACCATCCCAGACGGGACAACAACATCCTATGAACCCGCCATCCCAGACAGGACAACAACATCCTATGAACCCACCATCCCAGACAGGACAACAACATCCTATGAACCCGCCATCCCAGACGGGACAACAACATCCTATGAACCCACCTTTCCAGCAGGACAACAACATCCTATGAACCCACCATCCCAGCAGGACAACAACATCCTATGAACCCACCATCCCAGACAGGACAACAACATCCTATGAACCCACCATCCCAGCAGGACAACAACGTCCTATGAACCCGCCATCCCAGCAGGACAACAACATCCTATGAACCCACCATCCCAGACAGGACGACAACATCCTATGAACCCGCCATCCCAGACAGGACAACAACATTCTATGAACCCACCATCCCAGCAGGACAACAACATCCTATGAACCCACCATCCCAGCAGGACAACAACATCCTATGAACCCACCATCCCAGACAGGACGACAACATCCTATGAACCCACCATCCCAGACAGGACGACAACATCCTATGAACCACCATCCCAGACAGGACAACAACATCCTATGAACCCACCATCCCAGACAGGACGACAACATCTTATGAACCCACCATCCCAGACAGGACAACAACATCCTATGAACCCACCATCCCAGCAGGACAACAACATCCTATGAACCACCATCCCAGACAGGACAACAACATCCTATGAACCCACCATCCCAGACAGGACAACAACATCCTATGAACCCACCATCCCAGCAGGACAACAACATCCTATGAACCACCATCCCAGACAGGACAACAACATCCTATGAACCCACCATCCCAGACAGGACAACAACATCCTATGAACCCACCATCCCAGACAGGACGACAACATCCTATGAACCCACCATCCCAGCAGGACAACAACATACTATGAACCCACCATCCCAGACAGGACGACAACGTCCTATGAACCCACCATCCCAGCAGGACAACAACATCCTATGAACCCATAAAACAAGCTAAACAAGCTGGTGTCATTTATACACACCACCTGACAGTGCATCAAATAAACTAAAACACTGGACTGAAATCAATAATCGAACAGCCACAAATCCCGTTGTGAGCCACTGGTAGCCCTAGAGGTAGCCACCGGTAGCCCTTGAGGTAGCCACCGGTAGCTCTTGAGGTAGCCACCGGTAGCCCTTGAGGTAGCCACCGGTAGCCCTTGAGGTAGCCACCGGTAGCCCTTGAGGTAGCCCTTGAGGTAGCCACCGTTAGCCCTTGAGGTAGCCACCGGTAGCCCTTGAGGTAGCCACCGTTAGCCCTTGAGGTAGCCACCGGTAGCCCTTGAGGTAGCCACCGGTAGCTCTCGTGAGCCACACATACAATATGCAACGTTATATAGAAAGAAGAAAACTGAGCTGTAGGATCAAAGGAATATTTCGTCATGTGTTGTGAGCATGTAAACAGAGAGATGAGATCACATTCAACATTTTGGTCCCTTTATTTCATGTTAACCACATTTCAAACAACTAAACAACCAATGGTAATGGCATCAACAGAGCTAAACAACACTTTGCTAGACAAATAATCATCAGAATAATAATTATACAAAAGAAATGTACAAATTCAGGACAAAAAAAAACAAAACAAAGGAAATCAAAGGAAATATATATAATACAGATGAACGGCCATGAACCAAGCCAATCAAATAAAGCCGTTGTGGAAATAAAAATGCTCTTCAATACAACGCTCTTAAAGTCTTTGTCTCGATAGGTCCATTAGGAGCCGGACTGGACTCCAGTGACTACAGAAAAGGTAAGCCCACAAGTTCTGGCCAAGAGAACTGAAACCTACAAGCAAACTAAACAAATGTTCAGCGGAGACCTTCAGCGTTCATTCGGACACATGAATTAAAAAAAAGGTTTAAATAAACCCGATAAAGCCTGACCTTTAGACATGGTACACATGTTGCATGAGGGAAAAGAAATGAAAATTACACCCCTTTCACAGCCAAAGACCAAATCATCAAAATGCAGCTCCAACTTTATGAAGCTACTGATGGATTGCTTTTGTTCAGAGTCCTGTACTACAAAGTCAGTTAATCATACCCAGGGTATCTTCATTATACCCAGGGTATCTTCATTATACCCAGGGTATCTTCATCATACCCAGGGTACCTTCATCATACCCAGGGTATTTTCATTATACCCAGGGTATCTTCATTATATCCAGGGTATTTTCATTATACCCAGGGTATTTTCATTATACCCAGGGTATCTTCATTATACCCAGGGTATCTTCATCATACCCAGGGTATCTTCATCATACCCAGGGTATCTTCATCATACCCAGGGTATCTTCATCATACCCGGGGTATCTTCATCATACCCGGTGTATCTTCACCATACCCAGGGTATCTTCTCCTTATCTGGCTTCACTAATCCTAATAACCGAGATCCCACTAAGCGGTCCTACGACGCTGATTATCAACTCGATAAATCAACCCAGGGTTTCTCCATCTGGATATGAGCGTGTTCACATGAACGGAGCGGTGTTTACAGCATCTGACCAATCACAGACATGGACAAGTCTACTGTCAGCAGACAGACAGAGCGGCACATTTAACAAAGGAAGAGTAAACTATATTAGACAAATACGAAGAAGTAAAACACTTAATCAGACTAAAAGTAACACAGTTGAAGCTGCTAAATGCAGGAAGGACAGCTGGCAAAAGAAAAAACTCCCGATGTGTGAATGCGTAAATTAACAGATTTATTAATTTACCAGAATACTCAAAAGTCAGATATAGTCGTCTAGATGGGGCAGTGATATTATAAAAAGCTTTCAGGGATTACTGGATGACTAAATTACATTTATCACATTATGGCATTTAATAAAGTTGTGGCGTGTATGACTATTTCAACCTTCTTTCAGCTGCGTCCCGTCTCCGGCGTTGTGAAACGGACTTGAGAGCAAGTAAACAAATAAATATAAAAACATAATTCAAAGTGGTAAACACCCACAGCATATCGCAATCTGTCCTTTCTGCATCTTTCAGATTAAACTGTTGCTTTTAATCTGATTATGTCTGTAACTTCTTCATATTTGTGTAATATTATCATATGATCTGCTCACCGAGCTCTGATTGGTCAGTAGGCGGTGCTATTATACGAGTTGATCTCTTATCTGGAACATAATCTGCTCCGGAGCAGGTCAGGTGTTCAGCATCAGTTACCATGGCGATCTAACCCGGTAAGAAGTGATCCACCTTCGTAGGACTGAAAACCCTGAAGTTACCTCGCTGACTGCAAATCGTGCTTCGTAGTACAGAGACCTGGAGGGACGAAGGTTAACGTGGTTGAGCCCGTCATGATTTCAGTTAATTATTTCTCCCAGCTTGTTCATTAAAACTATTCAAAACCACATAAACCAACTGGACAAAAAAGGTAGAATAAGTTACATTTTGGTTAGTTTTTCATCTGGAATGACCGTATGGATTTTCTCGTGCAGTCACCCAGCATCTCCATACGAGCTGCAGGGCGACCTGGTTGTTTGAAAGCATCACAAGTTCAATCCAAACAGCCACATTTATTCTAAAAGTCTCCTTAAAGAAAAAAAAAACAACCTCATTGTGAGTAACTCTGGATGTGGGCGGCAGCTAAATGTGCAATATGCAAAAATATATGTAAATTTTTTAGACAACACGTCTAAAGTGGCATAAGACTTTGTTCCAAACGATAAGAGCAAGTTTCTGAAATGAAAACCTGTATTTGTAACGTGTCTGGTGCGTGATGTTTGTCTGGTTGTTTGTTTCACTGTGGTTGTCGTATCTTATTTACAGTAAGGCTGGATGCACAGTGAAAGACTGACTTTACATGAAGAAGCCATCCTACACCATCTCTGAAACCTTTTCTTTTTTCTGTTTAATGCTGTTGTTACTCTTCACCGTGCCCTTTCTATAGCCTCTAACATGCTGCTGCTTCCTGTTCTAACAACACGTGGAACCATTTTTCCTCTTTAAAAGCGAAACGGTCAAAAGAAAGTCACACTGCCTTGATGCAGTTTGAAGGAAAAGAAGCCATACTGAGAAATTTTGTAACCGATTACTGAATTACAAGTACGATTAGCATTTAGCATTGAGGCGGTCAAGAGGCCCACAAGGTCATTTATCAGCTCGTGATTTCAAAGAAGAAGAACAGAAATATCAACACGTGTCTGTTGGTTTGATCTAGAAAACTGAATCACCGACAACAGCATCAACACGTCAGCCTCACTCAGCCAAACACGCTTCTTTACTCTCCTTCAGCGTGCATCCAGCCTTCACAGGGAGACAACAATCAAGGCGTAGAATATATCTAAAAAGGAAATACTGTACAGTAGTCACATGACGGCCCAGCAGAGAGGACGGAGAGACGCAGAAGGAAAAAGTGGCGCTTCTTTTTTAAACCTCTGACTTTGTTTTTTCCAACATCATTTTTTCTGTTTTCTTTGTACAGCGTGTAAAGTTCACAGTCCGGATGAAGCGAACACACACATGAAAATCCCCGGTGTGTGTGTGCGTCGCTCGTTTTCTCTTCTGTACAGGTTGTGTGTGTGTGTGTTGTCACAGGCACACACATAGATACACACTCAAATATGCAAGCATGCGCTCTCTAATTCACACGAAATCACATGCACACACTCTCAAACACACACACACACACACACACACACACACACACATGCTCACAGGTTTGTGTCGTCACAAAGCACCTCGGCGCTCTGAGTCGGCGCTCTGAGTGGCGGCGTGGCGTTGAGAGATTCAGAAGGAGCTGAGCGCCTCCAGAGCCACTTCATAGCAGAACTTATACTGCTCCTGTGGACGGAAAGAAAAAAATCTTTATTTTACACAAAGATTAAAAAGTAACTTCATTTAAATTCTAAACATTTTTAAACATCCTGAACTGAACTTTCCCTGATGTTGGAAAAACTTATTCTGCTTTAACTCAATAGAAATGTATCGATAGTTGTTCAGGGAGATCAACAGATAAACACACAGTCGATAGGAAAGGAAGGAAACTACTTCTACTACTACTAGATATAAAGAAAAACATCCAAACGCTGTAAGCTTGAAAAAACTATATGTGGTAATGAATACATTAATGAATAACTAAATATCTAAAGCAACCATCTAAAACCGAACACCAGGTAATGAGGCTGTAACAAAGCATAAATCAATGAGGAACTGAGAAGGTAGATGAGTTCAACAGTGTGGTTCTATGAGGTTCTGATCCATAGTCAGTGTATTACTACAGTAGATGGAGGTTAAAGGGATAGTTCATGTGTTTCTCAGTGTGGTTCTATAAGGTTCTGATCCATAGTCAGTGTATTACTACAGTAGATGGAGGTTAAAGGGATAGTTCAGGTGTTTCTCAGTGTGGTTCTATGAGGTTCTGATCCATAGTCAGTGTATTACTACAGTAGATGGAGGTTAAAGGGATAGTTCAGGTGTTTCTCAGTGTGGTTCTATGAGGTTCTGATCCATAGTCAGTGTATTACTACAGTAGATGGAGGTTAAAGGGATAGTTCAGGTGTTTCTCAGTGTGGTTCTATGAGGTTCTGATCCATAGTCAGTGTATTACTACAGTAGATGGAGGTTAAAGGGATAGTTCAGGTGTTTCTCAGTGTGGTTCTATGAGGTTCTGATCCATAGTCAGTGTATTACTACAGTAGATGGAGGTTAAAGGGATAGTTCAGGTGTTTCTCAGTGGGGTTCTATGAGGTTCTGATCCATAGTCAGTGTATTACTACAGTAGATGGAGGTTAAAGGGATAGTTCAGGTGTTTCTCAGTGGGGTTCTATGAGGTTCTGATCCATAGTCAGTGTATTACTACAGTAGATGGAGGTTAAAGGGATAGTTCAGGTGTTTCTCAGTGTGGTTCTATGAGGTTCTGATCCATAGTCAGTGTGTTACTACAGTAGATGGAGGTTAAAGGGATAGTTCAGGTGTTTCTCAGTGTGGTTCTGTGAGGTTCTGATCCGTAGTGAGTCCTCACCATAGTCTCCACCATGTTGGTCTTGTTGTTCCTCAGAGTTTTGACGGTGTGGAAAACGTCCACGATGTTCTGCTGCTGGATCATCTCGTTGATGCTGCAGATGGCACAGAACGTTCCAGAACGCCCTCCGCCGGTACTGAGGAGGAGGAAGAGGAGGAGGAGGAGGAGGAGGAGAGAGGAAGAGGAGGAGGAGGAAGAGGAGGGAGGAGGAGGAAGAGGAGGAGGAGGAGGAGGAGGAGGAGGAGGAGGAGGAGGAGGAGGAGGAGGAGGGAGGAGGAGGAGGCGGTAGAGGAGGAGGAGGAGGAGGAGGAGGAAGAGGAGGAGGAGGAGGAGGAGGAAGAGGAGGAGGAGGAAGAGGAGGAGGAAGAGGAGGAAGAGGAGGAGGAGGAAGAGGAGGAGGAGGAGGAGGGAGGAGGAGGAGGAGGAAGAGGAGGAGGAGGAAGAGGAGGAGGAAGAGGAGGAAGAGGAGGAAGGTGCTGATTAAGACAATATGAGGATATACGTATGTGGTGTATATACATATATTCAGATTGCAGTTAAGGTGCAAAGGATAGACATATGTTATATTCTGATGAATAAGAGTTAAGTTTAAGTTGCATACTGATGAAATATTGTATAAAATTTTGTATAAGAGTATTATAAAGAATAAATTACATAGGTGGAGTTATATTTATGTCTATACACAGAGAGGTTATGTACATAGAGCTATATGCATATGGGACTAAATGAATATATATAAGATGAATATTAGAGAATAGATTGTATCATCTATATATATATATATATATATATATATATATATGAATATGACTATGACTATTTCATATTTAATTCCTGCTCTGCTCTTTAAATTGATCCACACGATGGACGTCACTGGTTCAGTTTGACGTTTGTCTAAAGTTGTTTATGAGCTGCTACATGCGGTGAATATTTTAGTGATCTTCTGGGAGGAGACAGCACAATATTTGAGTTATTGTCCTCCATCTAAAGCACATATAAATAAAGAGAGCAGAGACAGATTGCGGTGTTGAGTGTTCTGCTCCTCGCAGCTCTCTAACAGCTTCTTTCACTGTGATTTGTTGAAAATGAGACATGTGCTCAGCATTAAAGACCCATCAGCCTCCAACCTCCAGGACAAGAGAAGAGCAGAACAAAATCAATTTTCACCAGCTACTGATTGAACCATCATGTTTCTTCTTATCTCCGGTATTACCGAGAGTGTGAAATCAATATGTGGTGCTGATTAGCCGCGTAGACGTCTTTAAGCACAATAAGCCTGTTTCCCCTTCACTCACATTCACTGCCTGTTTATCTGCCACGATTTTATATTCAGTATTTCACATGATTTCTTCTTTTATTTTCAAATATAAGATGCACACATACAAACTTTGCACTTTTAATTTGAAATGATGAACGATCATAGCTGATTGTGTGCAACACTTTAAGCAGTTAAGCCCATGAGATCAATAGCTATGGGTATTGATTTGAGCTGTGGGTCAAAGATGGGATATGCATCTCTGTCACTATTGATGTTCCTATAAGACAGGGGTTTAACCATCGATTGTATACATAAGCATTATTGGTTGAGTTGAGATCCACCGGTAATTTGATTTCTTACATACTGCACAGAGCCTACTATCTATAAAAAGATAGAAAGATATAAACTGCATGTTTACAATTATTCCATTTGTTTGCTGTTGTTAAAAACGAGAAGTTTTAAACCCCAACAGCTGGTATTTCTTAGTCTCTCTCTTTCACACAGAGATAAAAAAACACAGTGAAAACTAACAAACGTCCCAACATCTAGAAAATACAAATCAATGCTAGTTGTGATTGGCTCGCTGAGCTGTGGCAGAGGAAGCTGCTGGGATGAGGTTGAATGATGTTAGTGAAGTTCCTTCATTATCAGATTCATTTCTTCTGCTCGATTATTTATTTAGTCTTATTTTACATTTATTTAACCAGATAAAACAATTGAGATAAAATCTCTTTTGCATATTTCCCCACTGTGGGAGTAATAAAGGAATATCTTATCTTATCTTTTTCAATAGTGACGGGGCCGAGAAGGCAGTACACGTCGGTACATACACTAACAATAAAACTAAAGCATCGACAGAAGACATTAAATATACACAGATGATGATAAAACGGGTTACAGATATTATGATGTAAAGACATGTGGGTCTAAGGCACGTCTTTAGATACGAGCCAGGTTGACATTGGTATTCAAAATGTGAATTAATACCTTCTGTAATGGTATTTATGAATAGTCCTTCAGAGCAGTGTATGTTTGGCTTCCTTATAGCACACTTCAGATCCAGATCAGATCCAGCTGAACTGAGATAAATGCTCTCCGGGTTGAGGAGCCGACCCTATCTGCCCTATATCGGCTCTATCGGCCCTACATCGGCTCTATCGGCCCTACATCGGCTCTATCTGCCCTACATCGGCTCTATCGGCCCTATATCGGCTCTATCTGCCATATATCGGCTCTATCGGCCCTACATCGGCTCTATCGGCCCTACATCGACCCTATCTGCCATATATCGGCTCTATCGGCCCTACATCGGCTCTATCTGCCCTACATCGGCTCTATCGGCCCTACATCGGCTCTATCGGCCTTACATCGGCCCTACATCGGCTCTATCGGCCCTACATCGGCTCTATCGGCCCTACATCGGCTCTATCTGCCCTACATCGGCTCTATCGGCCCTACATCGGCTCTATCGGCCCTACACCGGCTCTATCGGCCCTACATCGGCTCTATCGGCCCTACACCGGCTCTATCGGCCCTACACCG